>JADKXX010003700.1:0-143751 GCA_017310255.1 Butorides virescens
CTTGACCATCATCGTCTTGACCATCATCGTCTTGACCATCATCGTCTTGACCATCATATCTCTGTCCCATTGGCTAGCCATGTACCTTTGCTGCAAGAATTGACCACAGGATGCGACCCCACCCCAAGAGCAGCTTTTGCCTCTCCTCCCGCCCCCTCCCCCCCCAAAGGCACTCTGTCCTCCTGCCCACCTCTAGGGTGGGATGCAGCCCCCCAGCCCTGCCGGCATGGTGGTGGGTATCACGCCGGGTTGTGCCGCATCAGCCCCGGCACATACCTGTGTATTCAGGGAAGCAGATGGTCAGAGGCGATTTCTTGATCTTCTCGGCAAATAGGTCTTTCTTGTTGAGGAAGAGAATGATGGAGGTATCGATGAAGAATTTGTTGTTACAGATGGAGTCGAAGAGCATGAGAGATTCGTGCATGCGGTTCTGCAATGGGGAGCATGGAGGGAGGAGAGGGGAGAGAGAAAGGCAAAGAGAAGGAGACAGTTAGAGGAGAGGAGAACACTTCTGAATTGAAATGCTTAGAAAGCAAAAAAAAAAAAAAAAAATCTCTAAAACAGGACAGTGAGATGGTTACAAAGGTGGAGGAAACAGGGGTCTTGTTCTCCTCCAGGCTGGAGGATGCAGCTGATCCTCGCTGCCCCCTGCAGAGCCTCTCTGCCAGCTGCTCTAGCAGGGCTGGTGCCTGAAGCTTCAGGGAAGAGCCCAAACCCCCTCATTTTCTTGTCACTGGCATGAACTGAGGAGTTGGGAGAGGGGGCTGCAGCTTTCTGGTCTTGCCTGCATCTCTTCAGGGGCTGGGCAGCCCTGAAGCATCCCTGGAAGAGCTGAAATAAAGGGGGGCCAGACAGCGCCACCCAGGATGCCCTGGGCACGGGAGGGAACTTTGCCTGTCCCAGGGTGGTCCTATGGACCCGCCTGGAAGGGTACTCGTGCCATGTGGCACTGTTGTGGCAAGGCTGGTGCTGAGGGATTTCCCGGAGGTTGGGGCAGGTCCTTGCCCCCCTGGAAAAGCCTTCAGCCCATCTTTGCAAATGCCACGGTGGTGGCTGGGTCGCTGCCCAGAAACCCCAGTGCCGCCACAGGGCGGGAAGCGATGCTGGTGCCCCCGCAGCTCTCCCGAGCCTGCCGGCCTTGCGGGCTGCCCAGGGAGGCTTTGAGCACGGCAGAGTTTTAGTAGGAGCATGAATAGAGGCAAATCACTAAAAGCTGTCACTTTTTTTTAAATTAATTGTCCTTTTCTGTGCAGACAAAAGCCATATAAAGCCATTTTTCCCCATGCTATAGAAGTTGTTATTGGAAAGGAGTGGAGAGCGGACAGAAGGACCGGAGGAGGAGGTGAGGTTGCCCTGTGCCGAATCGGCTGTTGCAGGGCACCCTCAAGCAGAGCATTTTAGTGCTTTGCTGGAGCGGCTGCGGGCAGGCGCTCGCCCTCCGTGCGAAGGTGCTGCTGGACAGGACAGATACGGCTCTCTGGGAGCTCTCAGAAAATCTCCATCATTAGCTTGCTCTTACAATGAACAGAAAGCCCTGCCCTGCTGCCAACTCAGAGGCATTTTAGGCAGCCTGTGCACCTCTTGCATTGCTGGTACCCACCTGGGCGACTGCTCATCTCACAAAGCTTCAAAACTAGGGCTTAGTGTAGTCCAACGCCTCTGTCCACGTCGTGCCCCTCGCTGCAACCCCTCTTGGTGCCGAGCCCCCCTGTGTCCTGGCTTGGCTGCCCGCTGCTTGCACGGGGACACCCAGTTATTTGGCAAAGCCATGGGTGACACAGAGCGGCACAGACCTGCCCCGGGCAGCAAGGGTGCTCGGCAGCCCCTGGGGGAACCCTCCTGCAGCAAGCAACCCCCCCAGCCCCCCCTTTTTTTTTTTTTTGGAGGCACAGCAAGGGAGGAGGCTGTGGACTCGCCGAAGATTCGCGAGAAGGCACGTGTTTGCTCATGAAATGATGCCCCAATTACACATTTCGGAGTTTTCCATGAATGTTTTATTGGTGAGTCACTTTATTAGCTACACTTCAGTGGCAGCTTTTGCATGCAAAATTTAGCAGATGTCTGATTTCATCTTGAAAGGCTTTGAGATGATGCCGTCGGTTCCTTGACAAAGAGGAGCTAGGGATGCCAAGCGGTTGCTTTCCAGAGCTTCGGGACCTCACAGGATCCTTATCTTTAAAAAGAAAGATAAGCCTTTCCTTAAGGAAAGAAAATTTTTCTTTTTTTTTTAAGAAAAATAAGCACAGGGAAAATGGAAACCACTGCGAAAGGATGTGGCTCTTCTTGACTTGTAGCTCTTGCAAAAATGCCACGTCTTCAGGTTTTCATGGAAAGGATCTGGGTGGTTTTTATTTTTCCTTCTTTTCCTATATATGTATTCATTTAAATAAAGGATTGATGATGGTGGTGGAGGAGCAGCTGAAACAAAGCCTGTGCCCGGGGGAATGAAAATCCCACGCAAAAGGAAAATAACCCTGGTGACTTCTGAGCCTGGGATGCCTGTGTGAGCACCCTGGAGGAAACTTCTAAAAATCTTCAATACAAATATACAAAGAAAAAGCCTTCCCCTCTCAGCCATTCCTGATCTGCAGGATGGGATGTATGGAGATGCGTGTCTGAGGATGAGCCCAGCTGAAGTTCCATCACTGGAAATTGGTGGTGTCAGTAGGAATGAGTTCATTTTCCTTTGCTGAGGTTTATGGAAAACTCTCTCTTGGTTTTCTTCAAGTTCTTTGCTTCTAGTTCATGCCCCAAATAATGGAAGATCTTTGGTTTAAGCATAAAAGAACCAACTGCCCCCAGCGTGATTTTATAGGGGGGCAAGGCGCTCCAAGTGCTGTCTTACTGCAAGGAGGAAAAGGCGCTGTTGATCGAATCGAACCTGAAAGGGCTCTCTTTGCCCCTGTGCTCGCAGGGCTCTCACGAAGAGACGGCAGCAAAGAAGTGCAAAAGCTTGCTACTCGTGATAGATTTGTGACCGAAGTGCTCGAGGAAGTGATGGGGACGCTCTGTCCCACCAATGCTCTGCTCAGTGTCGCTGACGATGGGTGCTGAAAGGGCAGCTGGATGCAGACAGACGGACGCCAGCGCGGGGTCTGGCAGTGCCAGAGTAAAAGCATGGATGGTCTGACATAGATACACGGGGGCAAGGGGCTTCAGGAGGGGAGGAGTAATTTCAAGAAGCCAAAAGTCATCGTGAAGTTGTTCTACTTAACACCAAAGGAGGAAAAAAAACCCCCACCCAATACTTACGTAAAATTAAATACCTTTTGGTTACGTCCTTTTCGAGTTCCTTGTTTCCAGGCAAATGAGGTAGTGGTGGGTGGGGGTTGTACCTGTGTGTGCATGGAGCAGACATAGGGCAAGCAACGGGCTTGTGGAGTTGGATGTGCTCAAGGGAGACACAATAAAAACCCTCTCACGCTAGAAAAGAGCTGGCACTTTATTAACATTTTGTAACTAATAAATACATTACCGACAGCCAATAAATTATTACAATAACTAATGCTCTATTAAACCAATGGACAGTCACTCTTCGTACAAAATTACAGTTAATACAGTTTGGGCCATCAAACATGCAGGAGAAACGATGCAGCGGGAAACCGGCAGAAGGGAAGTAGTGGCGGTGGCCTCTGGCGATCCTTCGGGAAGAAACGTGGTGGGGAGCCCGGAGGCGGGGTGATGGTCACTGTTCCCTTGTCGAGCTGAAGAGGGGGAAAGGGAGGTGGGGGGGATAGGGCTGAGGATGTTAAATTAGGGACTGGGCTAATTAACGAGGCAAGGGCTGGTCTTTAAACAATGCTATTTGCTTGCCCAGTGCCACTGGGTTGCTCCAGCACTGGAAAAGCTGGTGAGACTCAGACAATGCTGAAAATTGTGTTATTACTTGCTATGATTTCCCCTCCCCACCTGGAGTGGGGGGTTTGGACCCAGAGCCGCTTGCCTGTGCTATGGAACAGCCAGGGTTTGGTCTCGACATTAATTTCTGAGGTGCTGGGGGGGAGAGGGGCTGGGGCAGTGAGTGTCGGGCTGGCTCCCAGCCCTCCACCGCCTCCCCGGGTCTCTCCTCCCCATCCCTGCTGCGCACCCGGTGCTGGTGGAGAACTGAGCTGCCCTCTCTGGGAGATGGAGAAGTTTTTGCCCTGTCCCCAAGCCGGCTCCCTCCCCTCTCCTTCTGCTGTGGGGTACCAGCCGGGAGCCTTCACCCTCCCTGCTCTTTTTAAGACATCAGCGTTTAAGGGTGGTCCTTGCTCGTGTTCGCTCGCCAGCCTTTGCGGCGGAGCTCACGGGCTGCTGGTTTGGACACGAGCGGTCCCGTGAGAAGTCCCTTTCCACAGCCACGTTCTCAGCGTAACGTCCTAATACAGGTCACGTACCTATATCTGTCAGCATCGATTAGCTCGTGTCATTGCGGGAGCTCAGGAATGAGAACGTACACTCAAGTCTGGGGGGGACGTTTTGGGAGAGCGTTTCTGTCCGCTCTTTCCTCTGGCCGAGGTGGGGCGAGACCGTGGTCCGCTCCTTTGTGCCACCCGGACCACGTCTCTGCTTTTGCGTTGGGGATGCAAGTGTGCGATGGGTTTGGGTGGTTCGGGATGACGCTCAGTAGCACCATCCCTATTGACCTGGATGCTTCTGAGCGTCAGATCCTTAACAAGCGTTTTAGCCTCCCTGGAAATGGTTGTGGAGTTTTTGGTCGTAAGCCCGAAGACAAACCTGGCCCGTGTTAAAGACACAAACACGCTAGTGCTAAGCTTCTCTCATCGACAAACGCTCAGCCTTGTTCCCAGGAACTCAACAACAAACGTCTCCCTGGCTCCAGGGGACTTTTTGGCCACAAAATACTCAGACAGACGGCACAGGCTACGAGGCAGGGTTGGTCCCTTCTCCGGCATCGACCGTACGCTCCCCCATGGGGGATTTCTGCCTCTCCAGCCCAGCCCCACACCTTGCCGAGCCACGCAGCGAGGGGCTGCCCTATGCTTTACACAGCAGCATGTGGGTACGCCGGGAGGTTTTGGCAAAGGGACGTCTCCTGCGTCCCACCCTGACTTCTTGGAGGCTGCATCCCTGGCCTGAGAACAGAGCCTCTTCCCTGCAGCGAGTGCTGGGCTCATGCCGCAGCAGATTAAAACCACCAGATAGGTGTCAATGCACGTTACCGTAGAGCCTGCTCTCAATACTTTTAGTGTCCTGTGAAACAACATCACATCTACCGGGGCGGCGCGGCAGCCTCCTCCCGAGGATGCCCTTCCCTCCATGGAGGGACAGGCTGGCGCCCGCCCAGGAAAGCTGCTGAAGGCAAAACGCTAATCTGTGTACAAAGCTCCTGAGAGAGATTCAGTTGGAAGAATTTGTGGGAGGGCGGTGGCAGGGAGGCGACCGGCCCCCCGCCAGGCCCGCGGGAGGGCAGGGGCAGCGGGGACAGCCTGGGGCTCGCTGGTGGAGGGGCTGGGCTCCTCCGGCCCTCTGTAAAACCCAGAGTGTTGAACTCTATTTGCTAAGGACAAAAACCTGGCCCCTGAAGCGTGCGGCTGGGTTTTGACGTGTGCCTTCCCAAGGCGTGTTATTGCCAGCTCTCCCAGTGAGCCCAGCGGCCGCAGCCTCCCGAGGAGCACCACGCTCTGCAGCTTAACCCTGCAGCTGCATCTACAGGCTCATTTCAAGGCTTTCCTCCTACAGGTTTCTCTATTTCATTAAAATTGTTGTTTAAATAACACGGCTCCACACACCCGACCCTCTCATTGCCTATGGAGCAAGCTGGGGTGGGGGGGGGCTTCCTTCTTTCTTTTTTCGTTTGAGTTGCTAACGCTGCTTTCAACGCAATGCCCCTCGTATGCTGCTGCTGGACAAGTGGCCAGAGTCATTAAAATTCTCCCACATCCCCAAAAGGGGCATCTTTTGCAAATCCCCATGTTGGCTTTGAAGCTGGGTGTACACGTAGCTATTTCAATTCTGTGCTTTTAAAATGTGTCCCCCATGCCCCGGTATGATTCCTGTTGCATCTCTACCAGTTGCAACATCCCTGCTACAGGGTGGCTCCAAATTCAACACAACTCGGGGCCTCCGAGGGTCTGGATTCGGAGTGTTGCAACTGCAAAGCACAAGGGGCCGTTGAGAAGAGGGCTTTTGAAAGCAGGGGATGCGTTTCGAGGTCTTTCTAGGCAGCTGCTGCAAGGATCGCTGGTGTTTAGAAAAAGCATGGGGCAAAAGATTGCCTGCGGAAGGCACATCCATCAGGAAAGGCTTGGGAGGGTGCGGAAAGCCAGCGGTGAGCAATACTTTGGCAGGGATTCTGGAGGCAAAAATCTGTACAAGGCCATCAAGCGGGAGAAATAGTAGTGGTTAACACTGGAAGCATTTCGTCTTCCAAACGCCCTCCCCAACCTTTGTCAGTGAATCCTCACGACGCCCGTGTGAGGGAGGGAATGGCAGCAGCAGCAGCTGAAACAAAGCTTTAGACATGTGATATGCTGAAGAAAATGAAAGAAAAGGCTCCGCCTGTCAACAATTCCTCCTCTTTTTCTCCCTTTTCTCCCCGTGGAGCACCAGTTGTTGATCATCACCAACGTGTGGGGAGCCAGCCGGAGCTGCGGAGGGGGCTTGCACCTCCCAGCCGGCACGGCCGGGCGTGGGTTGCCTGAATCCAGCCTGGAGTGTGGCACAAGAGCCGGCACCGGCTGCGTTCAGTAGAGTTTGGGGTTGAGTTAATTTAAATTATCTTTACCAAAATATTCCTGCATGCTTTAGCCTGGGCACTCCTGAAGCCGCAGCTTGGGGCTGCCTTTGCTGGGGATGGCTTCTGTTGCTTGTTTGCTTGGATAAAATGTCACCCACAGGAGGGGTGGGGACAGAAAGCCTCCAAAATCCTAGTGCTGCCAATCCAATCCTTCTGAAGCAGCTGAATAAGGACCTGCCTTGCTGCCAGCGCAAGTCGTGAGCGCAGCCCTGCACATGGCTCCGGTGCTTCCCCGGGGGTCTCGCCGCTGGGTACGCTTTATGTACCAAATCTTAGAAACATGCAGCTTTTCGGCCCTTACCCTGACACTCAACGTGTGTTTGAACACTAGGCGATACTGGTGGGACTCGGTGACCTGCATGGGACGAGCTCCGGGAGCGTCCCTGTCCCTCCCCATCCCGCCAGCTAATTCCCTGCCCGCTCTGCAGCAGGAGCACCACTCCGTTGCCACCACGTGCTTGTCCTGAAAAGCAAAGCGAGGGCCTGGGCTAATTCACTGCCCGCAGGCAGCAGCCCAGCTTTCACCTGGAGGAAGAACAACCCCTGCGATCAGCAGAGGGCAAGTGAGCAGAAAGCTTGGCTTGGGGTCGAGGGGAAGCTTGGTGGGGGTGGCTCCGAGTCCTGCATATTTCTTTTTGACATCGCCTATTTGCGCACTGACCTCCTCTTCCCGCAAAACCAAACAGGCTGGTTGCATTTTACTGTCATTCCCTTGGCTTTCGTCTCCAGGGACTAGAGCTCAACGCACACATAAACCTTTTTGGGGTCGGGGCACGTGGCCGGTCCCTTCCAAGAACCCGGAGAACTGGGCAGGTGCTTCCCACTGAAAATCCTTCCCATTGACTGTGAAAATCCTAAGCTAAACCAAATACAATTAAACGCACAGGCCTGGTGGTTGGTGTTCCTTTGGTTTTCGGTTGTACAGCAGAGTGTGCTGGCATTAAATGGAGCTGGGAGAGGGGCTGGGACCCAGGAGAACAAGCTGTGTGGGCGGGATGTGGCCTGAGGAGCAGAGAGGGGCTCCTGGCTCTGCTGGCCAGCCAGCTCTTCCCGGGAGCCGATGCTGCCAGAGGTATTTTAAGGCTGAGCTGGTGAAAAGAAAGGTGGGTATTGCCTTGGGCCAGAGCAGGGGAGGCAGAGACCTGGCCTTATTGCTGTTAGCGTCCAGCAGAGCCGCAGCGGGTCCTCACTGTGCAATACTAAATAGAGTTTTCTAATTTAACACCGACACAGCTGCCGCCCAAGCTGGACTGTGAGCTGGTTACATGGGCAATGGCCACCTTGTTCTCCTCCGCGGGCCTCCCCATGTTGCCCCCCAGGTGCTCCCACTCGCATCTCTGCCTGGGGTTTTGTCATGGATGTCCCATAAACGCAAGCTCCGATGGGGACTCTCCTCCAGCCGCCCTTCCCTTCCCATGCTCCCTGCTGCCTCAACCTGCCTCGTCTCCCTTCTGCATCTTCTGTCCATACCGCCCCTGGCAAACCTTCCCCCACCGGTCCTCTCTGCCTCGTGACACCGTACCTGCCCCTTTCCCTGCCTCCCCTTGCCTTTGGGCTGCTCTCACACCATCCCTGCTAGATGGGCACGGCCAGAAAAGGGATGTTGTCCCTCTCAGGCATGGCACTGGAGAAAGCGCAGACCCTAGCCCGGGCTCTCAGTAGAGGACAGCTGAACTCGTGGCTGGCCTGGAAAAAGCCATGTTTTCCAGGATTGTGGACTTCTCAGAGCGACCAGAGGAGAGGCAGGGATCAGTGTTGCCTACCTGTCCCCAGGTGCCATGCCGAGCGGGACCTCGGAGGTGGTTGTCTCACCCAAGCACCAAACAGGCTTTTGGTGTGGACTCCTGAATGTCCCTCCATGCTCCCGGGGGTGACACCCCACCTCTCACCCCCACTTCGCCTTCACCCCAGCGGGCGCCCAGAGCTCATGGTGATGGCGGGTGGACGGCCACATGTACCCCAGCCCCACTGTGCTTGTCCTCCCCTCCATTCCCCTGCGTTTTGCTGTGCTGGGTGCTACCCCTGCCCTTCCCACACCTCTCCCCCTGCCCTTCCTCCCCCCTTTCCTTGCACTTTTCCTTCCTACTCCATCACTTGGCTCAACTCAGCTCCCCGAGCCTTCCCTCGCCACTACATGGCCGGTATAAACCATTCCTCTCGCTTTAGAGATTGGTAAAGAGATGCCGAGGCTGGAGACACCGAACCCAGCCGCTTGGGCAGGAGATGACACGGGCAAGCTGCCTGCTTCTGCCCAGCCGCGGGGCTCAGGGTGCAAGGTTGGGCTTCTCAAGGGTATTTAGATGCCCAAGGTGTGGTAACGAGCCACGAGGCTCCTGGGGACTGGCCCGCTGCAGCCCTGGCACAGTGGTGTTTCCCAAAGCACCTCCCCGCATTTGACTTGAAGGTCAACCCCTGCCTACAAGAAGCCAGGGCTGAATATTTTTGGTGCGCTCCAGCCTTTCGGGGCTGAAGTTTGGGAAGAGAAGGCTGCGTGTTTGCGGGGGCATCGGTTGCGCTGCAATCGCTTGGGCTGGGTGGGAGGTGCTTTGGGGAAGGCCGCCGGGTAGCCAGGCTGGCGTCCTCGCCAGGATGCCCAGGCTCCCCATCAGGACGCCGTCCCGGGGCATCCTTGCTGCCTGCTCTCTCCGGTGGTCCAAGCCCAGTTGCCACCGCCCCGCTCAGCCCAGCAGCTCTGTGGCAGCCAGCAAAGCGCCTCGGAAGTGGGTTACTAGGCGTATTTTAACATTAATTTTGCAAAACTTGAGGTAAAACTGTTACCGGTGCCGAATGCTTTTAGACAAGGCTTAGTAGGTTTTGTTACTGCGTCCCTCTTACACCAGCAGAGCTCGGTACGGCCGTTGTACTTGTTCACATCGCTGTCAGGGAAAAAAGGAGAATATACAAATCCAAGCTGTGGCGGCTGCGTTCGTCACCGACCCCTCCGGCTTTGGGGTGGGAACCAGAGACGTAAGGTACCCTCAGAATGATCACGCTGTATCTAGCACTTCCCAAAGGGACAGTGTTTTAAAAAAAAAGATAAATAACCAGGAGAATTAAAAATATCCCTTAATTTCAAAGAAAAAAAAAAGTTTTGGTTCCAAACTACACTGTTGCTGACCAGTATTTTAAGGCTTTGATTTTTTTTTTTTCCTTTTTTAAAAACTGAAGTATTTCTGTCTTTTGGCAGTTGCAAAGCACTTTGTGGGCAAGGTGTTAGCTCCCTCTACAGCGCTGTGAATCGGAACGGAGGAGTAGAAGAAGGCAGCAAGGGAATGAACCAAAAATAAACCAAAATAAAATAAAATGGGGCTGGGGAAGGCAGAACTTGCTGCAAAGTTTTGGGGGACGGGAGGAGGGATTTACGTATTTCTTCCTCATCATCTTTGGAAGAGGAGGAAAAAAAAAAGAAAGAGAGAGGACCTGCCCTCCGGACCGGAGGATGCTCCTGGTGGGGGCGAGGAGGGGAGGGGAGGACAGGGCTTTAGTAGAGTCCGCATCCCCGCAGGTTGTTGGCGATGATGACATCCGTGACGGCGTCGAAGACGAACTGGATGTTGTTGGTATCGGTGGCGCAGGTGATGTGCGTGTAGATCTCCTTGTTGGGGGACTTGTTCTTGCTCTCGTACTGAGCCTGGATGTAAGCCACCGCCTCCGTGAAAGAGTTGGGGCCTATAAGAGAGCCAAGACGAAAGGAAAAACAGTGGGTTAAAGCGATCCCGTAACCCTAAATCTGGAGGGTGCCTGCAAGGGCCCCGTTGTAGGGACACGGGGAGCTCGTACGGGGCTGCTGCAACCCAACCGCCCCATCGCCACCGCCAGGACGGGCGCCATGGCCAGCCAGGGTTGCTGCAAGGGAGGGGATGCTCTCCCAACCGTCAGCTCAGCTGTGTTTTTATTCTGAGTTGCTGTTTATAGTCTATAGAGATGGAATGGATGAGGGAGCTGAGTGTTACACAGGCTATGATGGGAAAAGCAGAAGAAATTCCACATAATGCTGACAAAAAAAAGAGAAAGAGACAGGCAGGAAGGCAGTAAGTGCTTGACCTGGCGCAAAGGCTTAGCTTTTGTCCTTTTTTTTAGATTTTTTGATTAAAGTTTCAGCTTTTGATGGAAAAGAGGGGCGAAAATGTCCATGAATTGAGGGCAAGATTGGTAACTGTGCCCTCCTTTCCCTGACTCACTAAGAGAAAAAGACGTGAAAAGATCCAGCCTCCAGAGCAAAGTGGGGTTTTCTCAAACAAAATACACAAAAACTGATGGATAATGTCCCTCTCCTGGAGGAATTAGGGTCACAGCACCCTCTGCTAGAGCTGTGGCTAAAATCGCGCCATGAGTTTCTTGTTCTGATGTATAGGGATGCCTGTGCCAAACCTTATTAGAAGTCAGGTTTTGTGTTAAAAAAAAAAAAAGCTTAAGAGCAGTCATGTGGAAGAGCAGATCCTTTCTCACGTGGGCAGCCTTGATGTTGCTCACACGCACAGCTCCACTCGCCCTAAGGCCGAGGATGAACTTGGTTTGGCTGCTGGGGAGCGCAGCCCCTCCGTCCCCGCTGGGTTCCACCGAGTGCCAGCGGCCCCCTGGCCCTGGATCCCTCTCCCTCCATGATGCTTTCCCAATGGGGACTGTTGTTATCTGCTGGAGAGAAGCTTACTCGGGCTTGGGATTTGCTGTGGCTGAAGGCAGCTGATCCAGGCAATCCCTCACATGTACACGTTGAAGACACGAGCTCATGGAGACCCCGAGACTGGAGAAAAGCCTTGAAATCAGACAAGCAAAACGTTTTCTGGGAGCAGGTTCTTGCATGAAGACCTGGGTAAAGAATTTGGGAACGGCTCCACACGCTGTGCACCACCAGGAGGGCGTTTTATGGAAGGGAAGTTGGTTGTTCAAAGAGGATTTAGATGCCGGATTCCTTCTGGGAGAGCAGGGAATCACTAATGCCAGCTTGGTTTGAAACGCGCCCTGGATTCTGCTGCTGCTTTGCTAAGTATGGTGGATTAGTTAAAAGCATGAGTGAATTAAGGGGATGGAGACAGTCAGTGCTCCGGCATACAGCAAGCAAATTTGGGGTTGCAGCCTTCTAATAATTCCCTGCCAGCAGGACTAATGGACATCAGAAACTTCAATTTGTTAAAAGCATTTTGTGGAACCTACTTCTGATGATGAAAGTCCCCTCGCTTGATTTACAGGCTTCCATCAGATAATTCTTTTCAACTCCAGGGCAACTTTCTAATAATGCTGCTTTTTCAGCAAGGCCACGAGGGCTTTGTCCTCTGAGCCGTGGTCAGCAAAGCAGGGGCAAGCAAGCTTAAGTGTGTGTTTGGGTCTAAAGTTTGGGCTTAACCTCAGCACGGGCTAGCTTCCCGCTTTTAACAGCATTGCTGAACTCCTGGGGGTGAGATGTCCTTCACCGCTGATTCAGATCCCTGTTGGATCAGTGGAAGGACTCTCAGCCTTTGGATTTCCAGCCCTCTCCGAGGGCACAAGGGAGACAAGGGGTCTGTGCTGGGTCCCTCAGGGGAATTTAGAGCATCTTAGGGGTATTCGAAGGTTTGAAGAGGGTTGGTTTGGTTCACGTGGGGCTGAAGTGCTCCAGAAATGAGCGGTTTTTGTTTTCCTCTGTGTTGTCAGCTGAGAGCTCAGCTATGTGAGCATGAGGGTCTGCTTCCCCGAACGCCTCTCTTGGGCTGGGATAGCTCGGGAAGGAAGAGTTGTATCTAAACCTATGTTCCTTCTGTTCCAGTCTCTCTGCTGTCAGGGATACGCAAGAACATTATTTCAGAGTGGGGTAACTGGGAGACTGCAGTGAAGATCCACAGACCCAGGTCCACAAAATGCCATCAGGAAGGAGTGAAAGGTGCGGGTTTGCTTCATGGAGAAAAGGGAAGAAGGAAGAGGGCATGATAAATATCTCCCCGTATATAGAAGCGCTGCTATGAAGAGGGTGGTAACGAGCTGCTTTACAAACCATCCGAAAGATGGCAAGCAGCAATCTGGTTTGCAAGCAGAAAAACTTTGGGGTTGGCATTATTGTGAGCTTTCAGCTGTAAAGACTGAGATATTTCCATTATTTGCTCTTTTTTGACAAACACGTCAGGCAGATGTTGGGTCAAGCGGAGGAGTAGAGGGCTGAAATGGGTTGGTAGTGGCAAACACCCAAACCTTCCCTGGAGAGGAAGCCCGTGGATGTTCTTCTGAATTCAGACGGAGACGTTCAGCTCTGTGGTCACAGAGTGTTCAGCCCAAAGCAGCAACGATGGATCGCTTTTGCCTCTTCCCAGTGAAAAAATCAAGTGCTCAGAGATAGGAAGGGCTGGTTAATAATTTGTTGGCCTGCCCAGAAATGTGGCACTGCCGGTTCACAACTACGTTTCCTGACAAAGAGATCTGCTTCTCTCTCTGTCGGCTTGATTCATCTGGATGTCTCCGGTGAGCTTAAATAATTCATGACGATAAAAGTTTATTTTTGTGCCACCACGGAATGGTAATGAGGGTTTGTGGAAGCCGGCGAGATGCGGCGGGAAGCGGCAGGGTGCAGCTGCAGCCGTTGCACGGGCGATGCATTCTCATCCTGAGCAGGTCAGATGCCAGGCAGCCAGCAGGAAGCCAGGGGCTTCTTGCACGCTGCCCTGTTGCAGAGCCGCTGCTCTGCTCTCCGGGAATCCTAAAGCCGCCTTCTCCCCAAACCAGGCTCAGGGCCCGGCTCGCTGTGGCTCTTCTCTCTCTGCGCTATGGGTTAAGAGGCGTGGGTGGCCGGTGCGTGAGAAAATCAAGCGCCTGGTGTTCTATCTGCATTTGACTGGAAGCATTTCCATGTCCAGGTGCCAGGGCAGGTTTAGGTTGGACATTGGGAAAAATTTCTTCACAGAAAGGGTTGTCAAGCACTAGAAGGGGCTGGCCAGAGAAGTGGTTGAGTCCCCATCCCTGGGGGGATTTAAAAGCCGGGCAGAGGAGGTGCTTAGGGCCAGGGTTTAGTGGTGGGATGGCAGAGTTAGGGGAACGGCTGGGCTTGGGGATCTTAAAGGGCTTTTCCAACCTCAACGATTCTATGAGTGTGCTGCCAGCCCCATGCCTGCAGGTGTTGGCTCAGCATCGAACGCCTGTGGGGCAGCTCGAACACCCTGCATAGCCCTTTGCCGGCCAAGAGCTTGGGTTTAAGTCATCCTCATGCTTCAGGTTGATCGCTAAACATGGTGGGGGTGATCCTATGGCGTTTGTTGAAATCAAACTCGCAGGGAAGCGAAGGGGAGCTTTAGCCTCATCGCCTGCGTCACACCACGGTATCGGCCTGGCTGGCAAGTGCTCCGCGCTCCCTCTGCCATGCATTCCTGCACAGCCAGCTTTCTCATTACCTGTATACTCAGGAAAGCAGATAGTCAGTGGAGATTTCTTAATTTTCTCCTCAAATATGTCCTTCTTGTTTAGAAAGAGGATGATGGACGTGTCTGTGAACCATTTGTTGTTGCAGATGCTGTCAAAAAGCTTCAGTGATTCGTGCATGCGGTTCTGCAACAGAAAGGAGAGAGCGCATCAGGCCAAAGCCAGCGACTCGGGGACGTTCAACATGTAGGGAACTCTAAAACAACTAAATTAAGGAGGAAAACAACAACAAAAAAGAAAAAGCTATGATATACATAATAAATTTATGTATACATACAGCTGAACGTATACAATCACAGATGCAATCCTGACAGCGTTTGACATACAGCGAGTAACTGAAGGGCATTTAAGAATACAGAGCTGTTCTGATTTTTGCATTGCGTATAATTTACAGGATCCCAGCTCACAGAAATCATCATGCACCATGCATGGACGGGGAGTTACTTTTGCCCTTAGATCAGATTTACGTATCGGTGTAGCTCATGCAGATTTTCTAAAACATTTTCATTAAATTTTTTAAAATTTTTTTTTTTTTTGTTAACTTTCTTGAGTGCGTGTGGCACACAACTGGTTGGATACATTAACCAAGGACTGGTAGATCCTTGAATTAATCTAGAGTTGGAAGCAGACATCCAGGTGACAGACTTTTGGAAATGACCTTGCCGTGACCTTTGCCTGGTTTTGTTATTTTGTTTAGTGGTGTTGTCCCTTATTGGGCTTTTAATTTTGTTTTTAATGTTGGTTTTTTAGGGTTTTTTTAGTTCTCTTGGAAGATGGCTCGGCAGAAAGTGTCTGGCAGAGAGGGAAAAATAGTGAAAAAGGAAGAGGAAATAGTATAAAAAGAAAAAAACCATAACAAGGGGGATCTAAGAGCGACCAGACCAGAAGTCAGGCAGCTGCCGCTGATGTTAGCTCATGCCTCTAGAACATTAGCTCCTCGCCAGCAGAAGAGCCAGGCCTTCAGATGCTGCACAGCGAGAAGTCAGTGTTTTGGTTATAGGTCATGCAAAAAAAGAAAACAAAGAACACAGGAAAGGAGAGAGATAAGAGGAATGAGAAGAAAAAACCAGACCAGTTAGTTGCAAAGTCCGCCACATGGTTTTAATGGTGGTGGAAAGAGCTCACGGCAAAGTCAACCAAGCGTCAGGTTCCCTGCTGCTTTCAACTCTCAGCTCGGTTTTTTGTTTTGGGTTTGGGTTTTTTTTTTTCTTGGTTCAAGAGAAGCTTCATACCTGCCAAATTTGGTTGGTCTCTCAAATGCTCATTTTTTGGCCTTTGTTTGGCTAGATAAGGTCAGGCGGACGAGGAAAAGCTGTGAAGGTGCCGAGGCTGGCGATGTTTGGCGCGCGAGGCCGACACCGGAGCGCGCACGCCGGTTGCGTGGCCGTCTCTCAGCCGGGAGCCGGGCAGCGGAGAGAGCAGGCGCGGTGAGGACAAAGCACACCCAAGAGTCAGGGGGTTATCAAAGGCAAAGCATGGTACAGACCAGACCGGCTCCTCGGCTTTTCCCAGCGGCATCTCCTTGGGACAGCACTCCCCAAACCCGCTAGTGCACATATGAGACTGGTTACAGCGACCGCAGGAGATTCGCTAGAGAGAACAGGGCTGCACCGTCTCGTTGCCAGAGGGTTTTTTGGGGGTGGATGCAGCGTGTGTGTGTGTGTGTGTCCCCACTGGATTTGGGAATTCGGAGTGGTGCAGGCGGCAGCCAGGGCTTTCACCCCTCTCCCGCTCCGTTTCACGCCCGCACCAGCAGCATAATCGAGCCCAGCACTTTATTGATTAACGCTTTCCATTTCATCGATATACCGTAGCTGCTGCTGAATATTTTATTTAGATAGAAGGGGCTCCGTGGACAAAGGATACACCCCATCCCATCCGGAGTGACACAGGACGCGCACAGTTTGCTTCGCTACCAGAGTCAACATGACCGAGCATCTCACCACCGTGCGGCGTGCTGGGGAGGCCGCCATCATGTACAAATGTAAAAAAATGCATTTACTTATTGGGTCTCAGTTGCAAGACGTTGGCTTATCTGGATCGTCCCGTGTCTGCGTACTGGTTTTTGCTAACCCAGTTGGCACTGGTTGGTGTGGGAGCCCCAGAGCAAAGCTCCTCTTTTGCCAAAACCATAACCATTGTAGGAACCCGCCAAGGTTTGGTACAGGAGATCCTTGGCTACCCAAAGCCTTTGCATGGACGGAAGAAAGCGGAGGGCGGTCAGGGGAACAGAAAGCAAAGAGAATTAACTGGTTTTTTTAAGCAGGGTCCCTCACAGAACATTTTAAATGACATTTTTATCACCCTTGCTGATTTAAAATAAAAGCACGGAGAAACATGTGAGTGCTGCTTGTGGGTTAAGCCAATACTTCCTTGGTCACAGCCATCAGCCTGGCAGTCACCGTACTTACCCGGCCGCACCTCGCCAGCCCCGCACCGCGCTGCGCCCAGCGGGAAGCCGCCGTGTGCCACTGTGCCACGTGGCATGGCAAGTGCCGGGGGTGGCATCGGTTTTGGTTAAGAACTGGAAGCTGAGGACTTCTCAGCTGGGCTTCGCAGTTGGGTGAAGCTGACTATCCTACAGCAGCAAGACTATGTAAGGATCCTACAGGAATCCTTCTGCTCCGCTTATATGGTTTGATTAATTTGCATTAATACCTGTTAGGAAATGAGAGTGTTTTCCCAAGAAACAGCGACTCTCAGCGTCCATAACCAGAACATACGCACAGCACAAACCAATACATCCCTGTAGAAAATGAAAGTTACAATAAAAAATCCTCTATTCCTTTCACATTTCAGAAACAAGTTTTGAAGCTTCCTCAGGCTGCCTGACCCGGCTTTCTGGTCTCCACAGGTTGCTTTTCCCCCCCCCGTGCCACCGGTTAGCTGAGTAAATGTAACCACCGCTCTGCCCACTCCTCCTTATTTACCCGGGAAAGGTTCTGGTCTTAAAAGCCACCTTTTCCTTTCCCAACGCTAAAGAGAAGACATTATTCAAAAGCAAAGAAGTGCTTTCTGCGCGTGGCAAAGGTGGCCCCGGTGAGCCAGTATGGATGCTCCTCTTGCCATACCATGGTGCTACCGTGGGCAATGCTGTCGCATCCTGGGAGGGCTCCCAGGAGCCCACGCATGGATGCAAGCTGTCCTGGTGCTGGCTAACATCGGGAATGACTCCCTTGCCTTTCCCTTCCCAACTGTTAGGAGTTCAACTGATGTTTGCAGGAGGCCTCCAACAGCTCAGGTGGGCCTTGGCTGAGATGTGAGGATGGGGAGCAGTCGCCGGGTACCACACGTAAAAGAACAGGCTGCTGCTAAAGGAGGCGTGAGAAGTTATGGCCCCCAAATAATCACCCTCCTACCAGTAAACCACAGTGGAAGACCCTTTTAGTCCCTTAAAGCTTCCCCAGGGCCCCTCTCGGGAGCACCTGTGCTGCTGTGATGGGGCAGCCGAGCCCGCTCTGCCAGGAGGCATCAAAGATCACACTCCTCATACTTTTACACAAAATGATATAAATTACTTTACCTGCTTTTGGACCCATTGTGCTGCTTTCCCGTACTTTATGTTGGGTCTATCATGAACGGAAGGGCTCTTGAAACATTGGCTTCTTAATGTCGTGCCCTATTTCAAGATCAGTATTTTAAATCCTCATGCCTGCCAGTGCTTTACACCCCAACACGGGAAGCAGCCCCACCACCCACCTTACAGTGGAATAACCACTCGCCCATGCAAAGTAAAAGCCCAGGTAATTTTTCCTACACAGGCCAAGAGGCAGAATTGCTTATAGCTGAGCTCAGACGCCATGGCACAACCATGTTCCCATTGCCGAGGTGAAGGGCAAGCAGCTTGCTACGGAGCATGATGGAGAAAGGATGCTGCTGTCAGGACTCTGCCCAGGTACAAACACACCCATAAGCCCCATCACTTTTTTCACCAGAGCCTGGAGGCCTGGTTATTTCTGCACCACACAATCAACCCAACCTTTTTTGTTTTCCTCAGTGATTAACTGCTAACTTCCATGCCAACTATAAGGACGCTGATGATTATCCTAAGCACAGAAACTCTGTATTTCCCGTCCCTCTTGTATTTCCTAAGACACCCAAGCCGCTTCCACTTGCTTGGTCACTCTTAAGGCAATTTCTGAGCGCCGCAATTCAATTTTCCTTGCCCAATGACAGCAGAGAGCACACGCTAACCAGGTCATGCAATGAAATACAAACCAAGAGGCCAACACTAATGCACGCCGAGGGCCACCAGCCCAGTGCCTTCAAACCACCCCATGCTCAGCAATGGGGACACGAACAATACGTGCACGTCTTGGCTAGATATGGGTGACCTAAATATCTTCATTGCAGAGGCAGCAATGTGCAGCGTGAACATCTCTCTCTCTGCCTGTGACTCCTTTGAATTTGTGAGGAAAAAACCCAAAAGGACAGCCTTGGTTCCCACAGCAGGACCCATGCCATCGCTGTCTTTTTAAAAATTCCATTAGGAATTCCATTTAGATGGAACAACGCAAATCTACCTTTGTTAATCGGCTTCTTCAGGCTAGACATTAGGAAAAATTTCTTCACAGAAAGGGTTGTCAAGCACTGGAAGGGGCTGCCCAGGGAAGGGGTCGAGTCCCCATCCCTGGGGGGATTTAAAAGCCGGGCAGAGGAGGTGCTTAGGGCCAGGGTTTAGTGGTGGGATGGCAGGGTTAGGGGAACGGTTGGACTTGATGATCTTAAAGGGCTTTTCCAACCTGAACAATTCTATGATTCTATGATTCTCCAGTTTTACCCATTAATAGGACGTGCTGCCCCTCTCTGCTCGGAGAGCTTTTCCTCCTGCAGCCTTGGCTTATGAAACATAAAGATACGTCACAGATGAGAAAAAAGAGCATTGTTATGCAAAGGCATAATCCATGGAGTTGTTCAGGCAGATAGGTGTGTGCAAATACGGTGGAGAGCCCCACAGCTCCTCCTGATGGGCTGGGCGAAGGCAGAGGTGGAGGCAGGCGTAATACCTTGAAGACAGCATCTTGTGAGTTGGATGGGCTGCAAGAGGGTGCAGTTTTACCTCGTGAGCTCTAGCTCTGGGCTGTGGCTGGCAGCAACAGGGTTGCTTGAATTTCCCTGTAGGTTTGCTCCTCTCCCCTGGGAGCCGGCCACAAGGTTTAGATCTGCCAGCGGCGGTGTAGGAAAGTGTTTGGGGCAAGGGGAGAGGCCAATTCAACAGCACCAGGGTTTCTATGCGAACCGTGGTCTTTATGGGTGTATGGGCCTAGAAATCACAGATGCAGAAAGTTTGCTTTATTTTATTTACGTCTTTCTGATCCAGATATAGAGAAGTACTTGCCTGCCTTGACTCCTGCAGTGTTGCTCTTTGCGGCAGGGAATTGGAGAGAAAATCCATCCCTTATAAAAGACTGCTTGGTCTTAGGTAGTGATGGCTTCGTGCACAGTCGCCCTTTTTCAGCTGCTGCAGGAGGCTGGGTGCCCAGTCTTTTAAAACGAAGAGTGCAATACACCACAAAAAACCCCCAACTTCATGAGCATAGAGCTGCGCTTTACTTTTAAGGGCAGGAACAGGTCTGTGGGTACTTCGCCCAGGCTGTTTAACCAGCTCTTTGCTCGGTCTCGTTTGAAAGGATTCACCTTAAACCTGTTGTTCGTGAACTACTTTCAGTGAGACAAGCTGAGCCTACACCTACGCCCATCCCAACGCCCCCCGCACTGATTGAGCTTAACAAGGCGAGCCCTTGCTACCCGTTAAGCTGCCTTCATCTGAACTGGGGTTTTGTCCGCCCAAAGTGAGGTTTGACTTAGAGAAGTGCAAAAAGCCCCTGTGAAAACCCCGTGATTGTTGTCAACAGGGCACTGACACGGGAAAAGCTGTTCTCCCTGTGCACCAGCTTTGCAAGCGGTTTTTCGGGCACGTGAAGGTGCAGTGGGGCTCTTTCCCCCTCATGGCTCCATGCTATGGCTCATGCTCCATGAAAGCTCTACAAGTCTTTTCGTATTCAGAGACATCTGTACAGCCCCCAAATCTTCAGTGGCTTTAATAGAGCTGGAAGTGCCCGGACCGTAGCAAGCATCTCTGTAGAAAAGGAAGATGGAGGAGCAGCATCCAGCTCACTCCCTCAGCTGCCTCCTCTTTGTGTTTTCTAAGTGAGGAGCAATAAAAGCTGATTTACGTCATTAAAGCCAGCAGATGTGACGGGTGCAGGCAGACGGCAAATCAGCTGACTGAAGAGATGCTGCTTTTACTGCTGGGTTTTTTGGAGAGGAACCACGTTAGCAGGGAGGAGCCCGAGTGCTTGAGCGTTCAGCTGGGAGAGGACTGAATCTGCTGGGGGTATAATAGGGCACCACACCCTCATTTTTTTTCCTATTTGCATTGACCGGGCTCAGGGTTGTTGATTTGGATTAAGCGGGGGTGTCCGGCAGGCCCGGTGGTGGCGATGCCAAATGCTTTCCCCGTTTATGCTGAATGTGGAAATGAACGGCAGCTGCCTCTGCCCTCCCATTGCTCAGCATCCCCAGAAATGCTCTGTGAAAAGGGACTGAAATAGCAAGCAAATGTCATCGCTGAGCCCAGCGTACAGGTCCAGCTTTGCTCTTGCGTCCGGAAAGCAGGCTCGCCTGCTTTCCGGACGCAAGAGCAAAGTTGGAGCTGCTCAAATCCCATTTTTTTTGCAGTGGGGGATTTTGGAGGGGGAGGCTGAGCTGGCACCCTGCTCATCACGGGGGTGGTACCGGATGATGGACGGTCACTAGCAGACCTCAGCATCCCCAGGATGCTCCGTCTCCTCTGAGAAGGGCATTCAAGCCCTTCCACCTTGGGCTCCGTGGCTTTGAAGTGCAGGCTCTGGCTTCTGTAGACCTGCGTCCAAAGGTGACCTGTATTAAAAGTTGCCTTTGCCTTCATGGTTTGGGCGATGCAGCCCAAGTTATAGCTACAGAGCACCTTGCTCTCCACTCAGATCACAGCTTTTGCTCCCTGGCCCCTGGGTCTGCCCTCTCCCGTCGTGTTCTTTATCTCCTGGGTGTTTTTTCCCCTGCCCAGCTGGCAGAGCTCTATGGCATTGAGCTGACAGCTTGGGTTTTTCAAATTGCGTCAAGAGGTTTTGGTTCCTGCCCAGTAAATCCTACCGGACTGAGCATCCTTGAGCATATCAGGGCCAGGGTCAGAGGGAGGTGACAACTGAGGATTATAAATAAGCAGGCACGGGAGGGTGTAGGGTGCCTTGGTCGGTCTGGAGGGAAGTGATCGTGATGTTAATACCACCCTAAATTCTGGCATCAATATGACCCAACCACCCAGGCGACTTCATCAAACAGTTTGCCAGGGCTCATAAACCTGGCTTGGAAGAGGCTAGACACCCCACCTGTTTGGGGAAGAGGCGACCGACACCTAACAGTACTCTTTCCCTCCATTCCTTCCTCATCAACAGCTTGCTGCAAGCCTGACATCTTTACCAGCAGGGGAATAAAGACCCTCAGAGAGACAGGGCTGGCAGGAGCGAGCCCTCTGTGCTGCCACAGGCCAAATTGTTACCAAAACCTGACTATGGCCTCCGATTCCTTTTTGTTAGACAAATGCAACTGGCTGCTCGCCACAGTTGTCGTTAGTCCCCAAAAGCATGCACCCCCCAACACGCTGAATGAGCGGCCGGAAGACAGCAATGAGTTTTCTTGCATCCTTTCTGTGTATTTAATCCCCTTGTATTAATTGCACTCTAATAGCAGACAGCACACCGCTTCCTCACTAGCTTTATTTCCAGATGGTATTTTGAGCCTAATGTCACAGTGGGAAGTCATAAAAGCTCTCCTAGAGCAAATTACCTGCGGAATCAAACAGTTCCAGTCTCACTCAGGGAAATGAATTTCTGTAGCCTGAAGAAATAGGTTACACTCCTAGCCTGAGCCTGCCGTGGGCGTGCGCGGCTGTCCTGCACCTCTGCCCCACGGCATGACCGCTCCCATATGTTTGTTTTAAAAGTCCACCTTGCTATACCTCCTCTTTCTGGGTACAGGACCCCGTTAACACATTTTGCAAGTGCACAAGGTCAGCTAGAAAAGACAAATCAAAACCACTGCGACTGTACCGGCGCAAGGCAGCGTTACCTGGGTGTGCAGGGCTTGATTTTGAAGAGCACGGAGGAGGACAAATCTCCCCAGGGTTTCAGAGTCAAGGGAGAGTGACTGACAAAAGCACATTACTGTCGCACCCCCGTGAGCATTCGGCGATCTCTTGAGCAGTTGCTGGCTATGCAGTATCCCGTAAAGAAGTGCTGGGGCCTCCGAGACCCGGTTAGACTCACCGTGGTTTCGTCTTCATGGAGCACCTGGTCGTAGCCACTCAGTGCGACGCAGAAAATGATTGCTGTGACATCCTCAAAGCAGTGGATCCACTTCTTGCGTTCTGACCGCTGGCCCCCGACATCGAAGAGCCTACAGGCACAGGAGAGGACCATCAGCGCCCGCTCTTTCTTAGTTATGAGTGTTACCCAAAATTAATGCTGCTGCAGAATGTCCATTGTGAAGCCCTACCCTATCTATGGTTTTGTTTAGTTAATAGATTGCTAAAGTAATTAAGAAGGAGACAAACTGATGTATTATTGTCTTGATTAGTAAACCATGAAGAGTTACTTAAGATGTGCCAAGGACAAGAACTACGAGGAAGGTAATGAGGCAAGGGGAGATCGCGACCATCGACTCAAAGGGAAGCCAGAAGAAACTGCCCTTCCCCCCTTGAGCATGTGTAGTAAATTAAAATCAGATGGTACCTTTAAATCGAAGCAAAGAAATTATGAACTAATGAGAGATAGGTATGATCAGATAATATAATGATTATTAATTAGATATGTTGATTGTAATGTATAAAGGTCAGAGAAAGCCTCGCTAAGCGTGCTAGCTTTGTGGGAGGCCACCTAGCGCCCAAACTTGCGCAACTCTGTCAATAAACAAGATCTGGTCTCAGCGTGTGAAGATCAGCTCACTGCACGCTGGGTAAATGAACCCTTTTGGGGGCAACATGAGGAAACTTTAGCATTCTTGGCATTTTCTGTTCCCTGGAAGGCTCCATACACAAAGCAACAGGTCTTTCACCACTGGCTTGGTCTTCTCCTCCAGCGCCTTGAGCCGAGGAGGACCAGGAGGAGCAGTGATGGCTAGGGATGTGGGGATCTGTGGGAGAGCCTCAGCAGCGTGCTGGGTCCCAAAGGGTCTGCGGAGGTGGAGACCGCGCGCTCTTGAGTTTTATGTGCTCTAAACACTTCTGCATGTGGCTTTCTGCCTTCATGCCCTCTCCTCTCTACTGGCTGGCATCATGAGGGTCAATATGTAGCATTAAGCACGTGTGACCGACCCCCTTTAGAGCAAAGTTTTGGCCAAATATTTTTACATTTATGAGCTTGATCAGACTTGGGGCCAATCTCATTTTAAACCTCCCAACCAAGTGGTGTCATTTGAGTTATAAGAAGGGACCGTGAGCTCCTGGCTGAAAGGCAGTGATTTTCAAGACAAGATTGCCAAATGTTGCATGGTGTCGACCCCCAAAATGCTGTGTCCTCTGCAGTGGGAGTCATCCGTGTGTTAACCAGCAGTTTAATAATTTCTCTTTTGGGAACTACGGGGAAACGCTGTGATAAATAGACGCCCTGAAAATGTACTGTGCGGTTTTAGACTAACCTGAAGTGGAGGTTTTTGAATGTGAAGTGGGTTTCTACGATGCCAGTTGTTTTGACCCTGGTTCGGAGGATATCCTGCTCCGTGGGCTGGTAGTCTGCAGCTCCGATTCGATCTAAGCTGTCTAGGTAGCTAAGAGAAGAAGGGAAAACAAAAAGAAAACAGATAAGAATAAGACACGCATTAATCTTTGTCAATCTCAGATGAATCCTTCAGCTTCCTATTAATCCATTTCAAACTCATTTTTCACAGCTGAATGTATTGTAGTTAAAGAAAAAAACCCAAGCATCCTATTCCGGGGGAAAAGGAACGTTAACAAACCCAACTAACCTAAGCGTAAAATCTGATCATGAACCGAAAGCAGGAAATTAAGCGTGCATGTGTCGTGAGCCCTGATTGCAATCTGTGAAAATACGCACTTTTAATATTACTCGCTATTTTTATTCCTGGAGGAACAAAGGTCCCAGTTGATCCATTGTGCTGGGTGCTGCATGCACATGTGCTTTTCGGTAAGGGTTTATTCAGGTAGGGGGTTGGAGCACATGGGTCTTGCTCCTGGGATGGACAGGTCGAGTCACCTTTGGGAGGTGCCTCTGTCTCCACTGGGAAAGGGGAAGACGAAGCAGCTTGCTCCGAAGCGGTGCTTTGCTTTCAGCTCACATGAGGGGAGGTGAACCTGCCCGAGGGAGTCACTGCCTCAGCTCAAAATCCAGCACGAGGCTGGGACTGCGGGAGATGCAGCGCTTGGGCGAAATCCAGGCGCCCGCTTAGATGGTGATAATCTGGGAGTATAAATTAGGAGGTTTTTTGGGGGGGGGAGGTTAGAGGGAAGACTCAGCTTTCCAGAACACTTGGATAGTTTTAAAACATTTACCCTTATTCTGCTCTAGGCTTAAAATCTATGGACATAGACAACGCCTCCACGGGCTCAAACTGGGTAGGAAGCCCTGTCTTTTGGTGTGAAATGTTTCTGCAGAGGAACCCAACAGCTGGGTACATATGACCACAATCCATATTTTCATCCACATTGAAGACAATTTTTGCAAAACAACTCAGCCCAATTATATATAATTTATAAAGAAAAGAGGAATTTAGATTATGGCTGAATATGAATTATAAACACTGAGCTGCATCGCACATTAAAGCCTTTCTCACCACCGTTGACCTGCACGCAGAGACTCCAGTTCCTCTTAACAGGGGTTTGATGTGCATTACAGGGCCACAATGCCTACCTCTTGCCCCAGGAGCACCAATCTAATGCACATGAGATGCTTTCATAGAATCACAGAATCCCAGGTTGGAAGGGACTGCAAGGATCATCCGGCCCAACCTTTCTGGGCAAGAGCACAGTCCAGACAAGATGGCCCAGTACCCTGTCCAGCTGAGCCTTAAAAGTGTCCAAAGTGGCAGAGTCAACCCCTCCCCTGGCAAGATTATTCCAATGGGTGACTGTTCTCATGGGGAAAAATTTCCCTCGTGTCCAGTCAGAATCTCTCCAAGAGCAACTTGTGTCCATACCCCCTTGTCCTCTCCATGGGACTCCTTGTGAAAAGGGAGTCTCCATCTTCCTTGTAGCCACCCTTTAGGTACTGGGACGTGGTGATGAGATCCCCTTGGAGCCTCCTTTGCTCAAGGCTGCACAAACCCAGCTCTCTCAGCCCATCCTCACATGGCTAAGAGAGGCTTCTCAGTCCTTGGATCACCTTGGTGGCCCTGCTCTGGATCCCCTCCAGCCTGTCCACATCTGTTTTGTACAGCAGGTACCAGAACTGAACACAGGATTCCAGGTGGGGCCTGACAAGCGCTGATATATATATATGAAATATACTGTGAGTACCACAGAGAGGGTCTGTGCTTGAGCACCGGTCTCGCCCTTCAATCTCTGCCCAACGCAGTTTGCAGAGAACAAAGAGGCGTAAGAGGAGCTGTGCAGCTGTAGGGAAGGAAAAGATGTTGTTGTTTACTGGTGAGTGCAAGAAGGTGTGAGCTGGAGCCGTTCACATAAGATGATAGCCATGATGGCTAAGCTTGACTTTCTCTTTCAGCTTAGCTAAAAGCAATTTTGTGGTTTTTTTTTTTTGAACACAGAGTGTGGATTTAGTCCCTGCGAGTAACCCAATTGCACATGCCGCTCGGCCCGAATGCGCTGCCCTGTCCTGCCGCTGGAGATGCTCTCCCTGCTGCACCAGAAAGCAGGCAAAGGCTTTCCATCGGTGTCCTGGAGGGAGGGCTCTGGGCCAGGCCTGCGGAGCAGATCGCCTGGAGCTCGGCACTCTCGCACTCATTGCCGCCGGCTTTCAAGCCTACCCTGCTAGCCTGGAAAAACAAACCCACAGCCAAGCTCCATGCTAAGGTGCAAAACAAACCTCGCCCCACTTGCGTCATGTATTTTGGCTACCCATCACTTGTTTTTGCTGAAGAACTGCAAGAACCACGTCACCCAGAGAAAAGTATACAAGCTAAGTGGGCTTATTTTTATTGTGCCCTTTTTTCAAGCATTTAAAAGCCACCGTGGTTTTGTGACAGATGCTCCCTTAATAACCTTGTGATGGGCCCCGGGTGGATGAATGGGGCTTCATTTGAAACCAGATCCTCCGCTGCGACGGCTGCAGCCGCGATCGCTCATCTATTCACAACTGGTGTCAACTCCTGTTATTTAAGAGACAGCTGCATTTCTTCACATGTCCCCGCAGACCGAGGCGGCTCTGCAGTGCTGTTATCCAGAGACCCAGGCTCTCCTCGGTCCTCAGGAACAAAATACCTCAAGGTGATGGTAAAAAGCAGAGGTGTAAGAGAGGGAAGGGTTTTCTTTCCTTCTTGCAACTCTTGGCAGCACCCTGAAGACCTTTATCACTTCCTCTGCCTTCATTTTCTGTATTTTCCTATGCTTCAACTCTCTTCAATTTAATGTCCTCTATTAATTACTCCTGCCTTTGAGATCTTCCTTCAATGCTGGGAGTGCAGCAGATGAAGAAATCTACTGCAAACTGGCCAAAGGACTTGGCATCACAGCAGCACAGTGACGGAGGAGTTCAGGGGGTTCTCCCTCTCACTACCGGCATGCACAGCCTGCGGCTCCTCCAGGCGGCGTTCCCCTGCGCTGCCCGACAGGGAATTAGCTCCAGATTTGATTCAATCCTGCCTGCAGCCTGGCCCTGGGGCTCGGAAAACCTCACCTCCCTTGGCATCTTCACCCACGGTGGTGGTGCAGCCCCACGTGCCTGGCTCTGCCCGAGTTACTCTGGGGGATCAGAGGTTTGGGGGAGCTGACAGAATCATAGAACCATAGGATCGTTCAGGTTGGAAAAGCCCTTTAAAATCCCCAAGCCCAACCATTCCCCTAACCCTGCCATCCCACCACCAAACCCTGGCCCTAAGCACCTCCTCTGCCCGGCTTTTAAATCCCCCCAGGGATGGGGACTCGACCCCTTCCCTGGGCAGCCCCTTCCCGTGCCTGACAGCCCTTGTGGGGAAGGAATTTTTCCCAGTGTCCAACCTAAACCTGCCCTGGCTCAACTTGAGGCCGTTTCCCCTCATCCCATCGCCTGCTCCCTGGGAGCAGAGCCTGACCCCCCCCTGGCTTCCCCCTCCTGTCAGGCAGTTGTAGGCAGCGATAAGGTCTCCCCTCAGCCTCCTCTTCTCCAGGCTCAACACCCCCAGATCCCCCAGATGCTCCCCATCAGCCTGGGGCTCCAGACCCCTCCCCAGCTTCGTTGCTCTCCTCTGGATGTGTCCCAGCAATGGATGGATGCAGCCTGCCAGCCTCTTGCAGGGGCAGGACGATAGCGATGGAGGGAGGAGAGCCGAGCACGATCCCTCCCATCCACCTTCTCCTCCCTGACAGCATCCAGCTTCCAATTCCAGCTGGGATATCTCCATAGGAACCCCCTCAGGGGGGTCTCTAGCATCTGTCTGGGTGAGGGCACTGCTTCCCAGTGCTTAACTGGTGCTGCGGCAGGGGAATACTCAGTATCCCCAGTACTCAGCCTGTCCTGGCTTCAGCTGAGCTGAGCAACATGGGGCCAGTGCCTCGGGGTCATTCCCACGCTAATGCATCCAGCCCAGCTGCCAGGCACCCCAGCTCCGATACCTGCTTGCCAACACACGCTTTGCCTTCTCTATTAACTCCCCTCTTCACGTCTTTCCTCATCTCTCATCTTTTCCATCCTTCTCCATGTGTTTCTCCGTTACTCAAACTCTATCAGTTGCCTGGGTTTGCTTTTCATCGGCTCCTGGTAGTCTCGGAGAGGGCCAGCCATCAGTATTTATGAAGGTATACAACGCTTTCAGTGCTGGTTTTGCCGCTGCATTCCAAAACTGTTTGCTCTTCTGGCTGCTCTCCCCTGGAATTTCTCCCATCTCAGGCTGCAGCAGATATTTTTTTTTTCCCCTGGACTTGGCTGCAGCTGAGCTGGGCCCCATCAGCTCCGTGCACCCCACGAAGCTCGGCCGGTGGAGCGTGCCACAGCACGGCTGCCACGCTAACATCCAGCTGCGGGAATGGGAAGCACAGGCCAGGCTGCTGTTTGGATGCTGAGATGATTTTAGCTGCTGGTTGTTCTCCTCAGTTCCTGCTGGAGGTATCTCCGAGGCTTCACCGGAGCTGCCCATGCTGCTTGGAAGGACCTGCTGGTCCGCTGCGTGCCAGCCTCAGCTGGCAGCAGGTTGGGATGTGTTTGGAACAGGGAAAGCCAAGTGGGGACAAATTGCTACACATGGTGCTGGGTGATGGCACTGCTGGGATGCCCTCTGAACTGCAAATCTAAAGGCCAAACTGGAAATAATTAGTTGTCGCAGCCAGCAGGCTTGATGACACGTAATCCCCTCAGAAGCTGGCATCAGTGTAACCAGCAGAAACAAGAGCACTTTGGAGGCCACGGAGCGAGCGTCGGCTCTCCCCCTTCTGCGTCATCTTCGTTGCGTGGTGCTGGCATCAGAGCTCCTTCCCCTTCCCAGCCCCGGGGCTTGCACGCCGGAGCGGGCGCGTATCTGCAGTGACACATCAGCTCTGCGCTCAGCCTGCCTTGCCCAGGGCTGGCAGGGGTTAAAGAAAGCTGAAGAAAGGTTGGAGGGGTTTTTGAGTACACGAGTAACCCTCTAGCATTTATACCCCTGAGCCCAGTGGCTCCATTACTGCTGATATCTTTTATTTTAAATGCTTTGTTTTGAAGCAGATTGCAGGTTTCTGAGTCACTTGGTTTATCGGGCTCGGGGAGGTGAAACCCTACTCTATTACGCTGGTAAAAGCAAAATGCACAAGAAATGGCATTTCCCAAACAGAGGGAGAGGAGCTCATCGAACCGAGGCTATGAAAGGCAGGCACGCTGTAAGGACTAGCTGGTATTAAATATCGCCACCCAGTAATACTGAAAACAGGGAGTAAATACAGTTTCTTTCACCTTCATTTGCTGTTTCCAACGGCGTGTGGTAGCTGCACGGTCGGTGCTGAGACGCCGCGTGCAGAAAGGGCTGCTCTCCGAGTTATCCCGTGGGGACGGACCGGCGGCAGCAGCCTACGTGCGGCGCGTGGACGGGGACCCCTCCCCAGGCACTCTGCCACCACGGGAGCCTTCTCCCAGGGCTGTGCTGCCTACGCCAAAGGCTCTGCTGGCTGCCACCCTGGATGGAGAAGCGTGGCTGTGGTCAGGGCTGGATACCTGTGGGACGGCTTATACAGACGTACATTCACGTCTGTTGAGGTTAATGGCAATCAAGTGGTTAAACGTCCGTTGGGTTTTTCTTGCCTCAAAGGTGACGCCTTGGCAGTCTTTTTGCAGGCAGCGTCCAGCCTGCGATGTGCACGCCTGAGGCGCTCACGTCGTGCCGAGGCCGACCTCAGGTCCTCGGTGCTCGAGAAGCGGCAGCACGGTGGCAGCCACAGCTCGGGTCTTGGTCTTGGGGTGGGTTTGCAGATGGGGGAGTGGGAACTTCAGGAGAACAAGCCTGGAGACAGCAGTGTCTTCCCAGCTGCTCCTCTGTCCTGCTGGCCCTGGCCTCTGTCCACATCTCCTCTGTGAAGGAAAGGCTGCGCATGGGATGCCCCAGCCTTGTTGTGTTGACTTGCATTGCATTTGATTGAAAAAGCAGATCCCTATTTGTCAACAGACGCAGCTGAGTCACCACTGAGTTATTTTCTACTCCGTGTACAGAGGCGCTCGATGGTCAGCTCCAGCATCATGTCCTGGCAAATGCCGAGTTTTTAACCAAGGTTGTCACGAGTGGCAGTCATCTCATGTACCTCTGGATGCTTATATGAAGATGTCCCGAAGATGGGACACAGCTCATTGCGGCTACCCAGGGCAGCTGGCGCTGGCCAAACACCCAGCGGCTGTGGCGCCACAGCTGCTTTCCTGCAGATACCATGCCCAGCCATGTCTGCCGTATTATTTTAGGGGAAAGGGGGAAAAAAAACCCCAGCCCACTCTGGGAGCCCAGCACCCATCCAGCACACACAGTGGTGACGCAACACGCGTCTTAAATAACCATCCGATATGGAAGACTTGAGACGTAGCCAAGCAGCAGCATCGCGTCCCTTCAGGGATAAACCCTGCCCAAGGGTAGGGACCCCGACATGCACGCTCGTGCCCAGAGCCCTCCTGTCCCCCTAAGGAAAGCCAGAAGGCGTCGGCTGCTGCTCCTTGGGTGCTTCCAGATGGGGAATGGCAGGCGGGAGGAAGAGACCTTAGGGAATAAGAAATTCAGCTGAGAGGGCAAGAGCACTGTCTGGCATTTTCTGAGCCCAGCCCAGAGAAGGAAAATCTTGGGAATTCGCTCCTGGACTTCAGGCAACAGGTTTTGTGTTTCAGGCTGTGTTCCCCGCTCGGCCAGTCCTGCCTCAATGGGAATAGCATGAATTACACAGCACGCTCCGCTGTCCTGCCACTGCTACCGATGATAAATCTCATCTGACACCCATCCAAATGAGACACTGGCATGGATGCTCCCCAGCTTCCCTCCCCCAAATCCAACCAGCACGATGAACCACTTCTGGTGCCTGCTTCTTGCAGGCTTCTCACAGCGGGGGTGATGGATAACCCCAGAGATTACTGGCGTTATTTTCCTGAATGAACTCCTGCTGGGTGCTCTGGGTTTTCATTACTCTCCCCTGGGAAAGGAGGAGGATGGTCCCTGCTATGAAAGGTCGGTGCCAAACCTCGGCAAGAGGGATGCTACGTTGAGATGCGTATTTTTTTGCCCTGAGCTGAAGCAGGACCCCGCTGATGGCCAGGGCCACGGGCTGTTTGCTCAGACCTCGCTGAGCACAAGCGGGAGATCACAGAATCACAGAATCGTTTAGGTTGGAAAAGACCTTGAAGATCATCAAGCCCAACCATTACCCTAACCCTGCCATCCCACTACTAAACCATGTCCCTAAATGCATCCATGGAAAAGGAAAGAAGTCGTGCGGCAGGCTGTACAGGGCTTCGTCGAGATCAGCTCGACAAGTTGCTATTAATACTAATGACAGGCAGGAGGAATGAACAAAAGCAGGTTGGAGCTTAGCTGTCCTAGTTACACTTGCAGTTTCCCAAGGCATGGCTGGATCCAGAATAATTTTTAGCAGCACATGCGCATGAGCAGAATCACTAAATAGCAACCAAGTAACAACGGGGCTACAGGACATAAAGGGTCTGCAGGCGAAGGTGCTGGCTGGCGTTGCTCCTGGGTGATGGTTTGGTCAGCAACACATCATGGTCTTGGTACTGCTGGAATGAAAGGACACTGTGGTATAGTTTGAGTTTGCAATCAGAGAGCTCCGGCTGGGGGGGAGGTGGGCTTTGGAGGAAAAGCCAACCCTAACAACCTGCTCAAGAACAGTTTTGGAGTGGTCCTGGGAAAGCAGACGTGGGCTCATCTTTCTGCAATGAAATTTGAAAATTGGACGTTATGTAAGAGGGGATGATAAAGATTTTTTTTTTTTTAAACATATTGGAGCCCTTCCAAAAGAGAAAAACAATGTGTCCGGATCAGATCGACGACCCACCTCGCTCAACTGGTGTCCAAGTGCCGATGTTGAGAGCAGAGCACGAATACAGGGCAAGTATGCAGCCCTCAGTTTTCCCAGCCTCCAATACTTCATATGGATAACGGAGTTTCAAAGAGAAGGGTGATACCTTTATAATTCATTGCTTTTCGAAGCAATGTGAACTTCTAACAGCCACATCTGCAGCAAGGAGTTTCCCAGCTCAGCTACCCTGTCTGTGAAAAATCCTGCCTTTTCCTGGGTTTCGAACTGTCATGCCAGAATTTAACTTTCTTAATTATTGTACAGTAACAGCTCTCCTCCCTGTTCCCCCCTTGGTTCTCTGTAGGCATCTCCATAGACCTCCACACATCCCCTGTGGAGCACCTCTGCTCCTCAGACATTCCCACATGGAAGTTCTTCTCAGCCTTTCATCATGCCAGGAAGGGATTTTCCTGACCTCCTGGATCCTATCCGAATTGGGGAAAGGAGGGAACCCCAACTGCCTTGCTCTATGTGTAACCGTCTGCTTTATGGCCACTTCATACGACGCTGCTTGGAGAGCCAGACAGTTTAAGGCCAGCCCCCTCGGAGCTGCTGCACGGGCAGACCTGGTGAACAGGGTTTGCCAGCAGTGGCGCGATCCCGTTTAGCCGTGTCCTGGCCCGGGCCATGCCGCTGCTTATACAAAGCCTCTGTGATTTAAAGCATTGCTTAGCGCGGGGCTGCTGGCCACGGGGCACCCTTGCCTTTGTTTTCCTAAGCAAAAGATTTTTACGGGGGCTGGATCTTGCCAGCAGCGCTACGGCAATCCGAGCCTGCCGGGATGACGCACGGCGCGGGCCGCGCAAGGCCTCCTCTGCTGGGGGCCCTGCACGCGGGTGCCCCCCACACCCCGGGGCAGACGCAGGCACTAAACCCAACCTCAGCTGAAGCAGAGGAAGGCTCAGCAGCTCCAGCCCAGCTCTTGCTTTGGGTAAGCCTCTGCTGCCTTCTGATGGCCAGTGCTGAAGGACGGGAGCTGAGCTGGAGCAGGGATGAGGTGTGGTGGGACTCAGCGCCCTAGAAGCAAGCAGATCTATGCCTAAACCTTTACGCAACGGAGTAAGTGGGTTTGATACTTTTTTTCTTTTTTTTTTGCCCCAGAACTGCTGTTATAAACCTGCTGACAGGGGAGCTGAGGGCTTTCTATACTGTAAAAAAAAAAAAAAAAAAAAAAGACGAAAGGAAGGAAAGAAAAGGAGGGGCTAAAAATAAGCCGTTTGGGATAATGAAGGGCTTGTTCTGGGAAAGAGCCCGGATCGGAGGACGCAGCCTCTGCGCTGCAGCGGGGCTGCCGGCACGTCCGCACCCAGCGGCTCAGCCCGAACAGGGGAGAGACACGGACGAGCCCAGCGCGCCGCGGCCGAGCCCCCCAGCGAGCACAGCGACACAGGCTTGCTCGCCCGGCCTGGCGCTCCTTAACGGCCCATCTGATTCCATTTGGCCCCAGGGCCATCTCGTGAGCTAATTACTCCAGCCCTGGAAAGCAGACAGCTGTGGCCACGGATGAAACCGGTCCCCCGGACTTTAACCTTTTGATCAGCCAGGGATATTCATCAGGGTGTGCACAAAAGCCCAGGACATCTATTTACACACTTGTGGCAGTAGGGGAAGTAGCATTAACATCTCCATTTCTAAGCTGGAAGGAAAAAAATAGATAGAGCTGCGGTGTTTTTGTAGTGCTAGGCATCTGTCTGCGGCAGGGATAACGCTAGATCTGAAGCTACGAAGGAAAGCATCGTATCAAGGCGATGGAGGATGCCTATAGCTGGGTGGCGGCGCAGTTGGGAAGAGCAGGGTGGGTCTGTCGGGAGCTGGCTTCAATTAGGGGCCTCATTGACACACTCACCGTGCAGAGGAAGATGGGTTGCCAGTGATGGAGTGGGAATCATGTTTCTGGATCTTCTCATCTGGCCGTTTTCCTGACCTATTAGCAAGCCATAGGCATTTCTGCTTTCAAATCCCATTTCTGCATCCCTGCCAGAAACTGTGGTACCCAAACCAGCCAGTGCTCTGCTGTGGACAGATATGACCCACATCCAGGAAAAGCAAAACCTGGAAGTTTTACCCTTGGCTGCACGCTAAAAATGTCTTCGTTATCCCTGGGTGGCTCTCTTGGGTGTGTAAGATCTGCGCTATGCAAATGGACTTTCTGTCCCTTCTCAGCAGCTGTCAGGTGAGGCTCCTCTGAGGACGGCTTTGCTTGTGGAATTGCAGCATTTTGGTTTCAGTCCAGGCCGGATCCAGAAACAAAGCCACGTAAGGGGAAAATTCATGGAGTTTCTCATCCCTCATAAAATTTTATCCCTGATAAAACCAGCTCAGGATATTCCGTATGGGACAGCCTGGCCGCAGAGCTGGTGTGGCTTTGTGGGAGATGAACTGAGGACACAGGCATGTTCCTCCACGAGGGCTGGGGACAGCAACTGTCTCTGCACTTGAGGTTCTGCAGAGACCTTCCCCCGCGCCCTGGGGACACACCCCTGCCCAAAGCTGTCTGCCCAGGGACCTGCCAGTGACCATGTCTCCCAGGAGCGAGCTGAGCCGCGGGCCAAGGTGCCGTGGTAAGGCCGTTGGGTGGACCAGGAGTCCCTGCCCGCTCAATGGGACAAGCTTGAAGCGACCCAGGAGCACTTCACTTCCAGTGGGAGGATGGAGCTGGCCCAGAGCAGCGTTAGGTCTGGAAAACATCGGGAGTTCTTCCAGGCAAGGTGGGCTTTGCTGCCAGCCAATGGTTTTGCTGAGCTTCCTCTTGGCCACAGAAGGGGAGCAGAGCACCTCGGGCAGATGGCAAGCATCGTCCTCGCCCAGCCCGCGTTTCTGCGCTCTCTGCTGCTGGAGTGCCTCAGATCTTGCTGAGTGTGAGGGATGTGTCCCCCAAACCTCCTGCTAGAGGAGGGAGATGTTGTTAATCATACTTGCTTTAGGAGGAACGTAAGTATTGAGGGGATAGATGACTTGCCTGGGGACATGGCAGGAGGTCCATGATGGAAGTCAGTTTGGGGTCCCTAAATTGCAGTCAGGAGCTTTAACCACAAGACCTTTCCATCCTGAATTTTATAACCCTTAAGCAATATTCTTCCATGCATTTAAGAGGGATTTTGCAGGGGCAGATACTCTAAGGCTGGTAGAAATTTGCTGGCCTATTCTAAGGAAGAAATAGATTGCCCACAGAAAGAGCAGCCTATAAAATGGTGTTATAAGTTAACCCAAGAATTGACTAGAGATAAATAAATGCTTTTTTTTTCCCCCTGAACAAAGAAGGCTGAAAATGGATGTTGTCATGTACTCTTCTGCTCCATCCCATATAATTTCATGCATTCCTGTATGGGTTTTGATGAGTTCTGCAGATCAATGACGCTGCGTTTAAACACCAGCTAAGCAGTAATTACAGATGCATGCAAGATTTATTCAGCTGGTGGCACTGCACCAGCTGCTGAAAGGATCAGCCATATACAATCAACGTTTGAAGCCTCTCAAAAGAAAGAGTTTTTTGGCTCCCGCTGCAAAGTGAAAATAAAAATAAGCCCCTGAATCCCAGGAGTGCCCCCTTATGTCCGTACAGGGAAGGCTGCAGGCTGGCTCTGGGTGGCATTGGCACGGTTGCTCACGCTAAGCCTTGCCTTTGCACACCCATGTGTGTTGTTTCTCGTTGGGTCGTCTTCACGCACTCGCTTGCACAATCCCCTTGTCCCTAGGGCTGAGGATTGGGTCGATGAGACTTAAGGCGTCCGTGAGGAAAAAGGAGGAGGGTCAGGAGCGTGGAGGAAGGAGCCAGGGAGTGGGCAGCCAGCGTTCCCCGGGATCATCTCCTGCGTGCCAGAGGGCGGCCAGGCACAGCGTGGATGGGTTGGCAGCCGGCGTGACGTGCAGCTGGGGGGCTGCGGGCGAAAGCACGGAGCTGTGTAATGTGGCTCTGTTCTTATGGGAACACGTGGCAGGGGACGCAAGGTGGCGCGTTTAAAGGCAGATACTGGGGTTTGTCCAATTTTTCTTTGCGTTTTCCCTCTTGGTGTGGGCTCTACGTCCATATAACAGCTCTGCTTGCTCCCCACTGTCACCACGAGACACCCCGGCGAGCCAGGGAGTCCCACGCTGCGATGCTCTTTGCCGGGGCCTCAGGCAGGGTGCGGGGTGTTTCGTGGCCTGAGCGTGCAATTTGAGAGCACTGAATTTCTTTTCAACACTGGTGCTCCCAGCGAGCCTGCTGCTCAACGTAGCCCAGCTGGGAAGGGGTTTACAGCGAGGCAAAGTGCATCACAAATCCCCAGAAAGGCTTGGCCTAACCGCCAAACCCAAGCTGACGCTTTCTTGGCAGGGCTCCACTGTGCGGTCTGTGCCTGGCTTCTTTCCCCCCTCTACCTCTTCCCTCCCCTCCCAGCAGCATGGAGAAGGCATTGCCTAAAATCCAGGCTCATGGACCTCGGAGGAGGCGCCTTCTCCAGGTGCTCAAGCACTTAAATGCTTTAGATGTGTAGGAGGTGGGGAAGGTGTAAGCATGAAGATTTTGGCACAAGGAGGGGTGTTCGCTCCGCTGTATTCCAGCCTCCTTCTGCTCCCAGCTGTTCTGTCGCCACCAAACCAAGCAGCCCTGCCCGGAGCCTGTGCCTGCAGAGCAGAGCGAGCGTGAGCCCGTCCGTGAGAGCTCGGGCAGAATTGCCCCAAAGCCTGGGCACGGGCTGCCGGTGGGGCCAGGGGCGCGCGGGAGAGCGGAGGGTTTTCCGATGGGGGCTGGGAAAATAGGAGTTGTGGGCTTGGATCTGTGTGTTACGCCCGTGGTCTGAAGGCAAGGAACGGAGCTGGAGAAGGTGAAATAGAAGTTTATGGGCAGTCTCAGTGTTGTTTTTACTCTAATAGAGAGTCAGTGCGAAAGGTGTGGATGAACCAACTGATACGGACCTAGTGCTAGGTCTGTGTTGCAGGGGGAAAAAAAGAAAAAAAGAAAAAATATAATAATAGGAAAAGGTCAAAAATCTGCCTAAAGTGTGTCTGGCTCATATGGGAGAGCAGCACAGAAGGCAGTAAAGTGGCAGCATCACGGCTGGCTGCCTTGGGTTCCCCTGCCCAAATCAATGGCTGTCTCATCGGCACGCACCTTGGGAAAAAACAGGTACAGGCCCCTCGTCAGGAGGAGGCAGGAAAGCCATCCATCCCAGCCCTAGAGCAGGCCACAGCCGGGCGATGCGTCCCCCCATCCCACTCCTGCCGACTGCGGTGCCGGGGGCATGGGGCTGGGAGCAGCCGTGCCTCCGCTCTCCGCGGGGCTGCACGTGGAATGCCAAGGGGAAGCACAGCCCCGGCCACCTGCCCGGCACCCATCTCCTCCCAGCCCCGGCCGTGTCTGCTGTCTTGAGAAAGAAACCCCGAATTTCACCCCTTTCCCACCTAAAAAGCAGTAGGAAATCAATGGCTGGGGGTCGAATATTGGCTCAGTGCTTGGCCTGGATGAGCAAGAAACAAAGTGGTGTTTGCTACAGGGCTAATTAGAGCTATTACATCAATTAGTCTGTGAAATGATCAGTGCCCGGGGCTCCGCCAGGCAGATCCTGATTCTGGCAGGAGGGTTTCAGCCGAGTGCTGGGACTCTGCTCCCGTGGGGCTTACCCAGACGCCCCCGCCCCTGCCTTGCTCCACCGCTGCCTCCCTGCTCTGGTGCCCGTGGACGTGGCCGTCTCGTGAGCAGGAGCGTGTTTGTTGTCCCAGTCGGGGAGGCGGGAAAAGGAGCTCCAGCCTGCTGACCTACGGGTGCCGCGGGCTCTTGGGGGGCCCTGGGGAGCTCTGCCCTCCCTTTGCAGGCACAGTTCTGGGCGCTTCATCCCCATCATTGCCAAGTCCTGTCATTTTAAGTGTCACAATGTTTGCTACATTTTTTTTTTTCCCCTTCATTTTTGTTCTCTCTTAAAGCCTCAGCCCCTCAAGGCTGGATATTAGATGGACTATTTGCTTAAGGAAATAAAAAAGGACTTTCCAGCTCTCCTGTTCACAGACAAAAGGCTTTAAAGTGTAAGCCAGAGGGCTTAGGAAGCAGCAGATAAAAGCAATTTTCCAATGGCTGTCTTAATATATTATTGAAAAATGGGGGGTTTTTAGCTAAGCTCATGATTGGTTTTGGATTTAACTCCTAACCTAAAGCACCTGAGCATGGGGATGCTGCACTGCTCCCCCTCTTCTTGCGGGGGGTGCGTGTGTGCATGCGCGGGCTGGACCCCCAGAGAGGGCAGGGGCGCCGGCAGTGGCCACACACCTCTAGCAGGCACTCAGATGCTTTTTGGGCAGGGGAGGGGAGCATCGTACTGAGAAACCCGGGGCAGGGAAAGGCTGGTGGCCCTGAAAACATGAAAGAAGGGGGAAAGGGTGAGAAGTGCATCCTAAGCACATGGAGCCACCCTGCTCTGCCCTGCGGTGCTTGTCCTGGGCTGGAGTGGCTCCTCCTGAGCAGTTCAGCCCATGGCTGCTGGCAGCCAGCTCTGCCCAAGAGCTCCTGATATGCTCCCTGGACTGCAGCAAGGTCCTCTTGCAACTTTTCCATCCAAACCAGGATGATTTCTGGGATAGGACCCATGGGGAGGGGGAGGAGCATCTCCCCATCACACCATCACCGTAGGTGCCTGCAGAACCCATATGGAAGACAGCTTGCTCCATCCCAGACCCTGGCTACAAAGAAATTCCCGCGTTCCTGCCATTCTTTGCCATTTAAGAATTTTAAATGGACAGCAAATACATTGGGAAAACACGTGCCACAGCTGTGTCACGGACGGTGCCAGACCTGATGCCGGTCATGCGACCAAGAGCCACAGCTCAGCGGTCCCCCGATGGCTTTGCAAAACGACGAGGCTTAGAGCTTGCAGCCCCTGGTGACTGCTGAGCTGGGTGCTGTCTAGCCAGCGTAAAGCAGGAATTACCCAGGCAGAGGGACATCTGCCTTGCTAGAGCTACCCGATTCCCTAAGGAGCTTCCAACAGGGGTAGGATGCCCCAAGAGCCTCGCTGGTAGGGGACACCCCATCTTCTGCCCTCACCCCCTACGGGTGACGCTGTTTGCCTTGCAGGGCCGGCTGTGACAGCGGAGCCGGGGACGCACCGTACATCAAAGTGCAGAGAGGGCGAGGGAAGCTGGGGGGTCCCTGGCTCTGCAGGAGAGGAGGAGCAGGGGCTGCAGGTCCCCAGGAGAGCCCGGACTCCCCAGCTGTGGAGCTGCATCCCGGCACCTCCATCTCCTGGCGTGGGAAGGAGGTTTGGGGTGGAAGGTTGGACACGGCAGCGATGGGTGAGCTGCAGGGTGTGAGGGACAGGGGGGCTGTGGAAAGCGGTGGGGTAGTGGCGAAAAACCAAACGGAACGGAACAACAACAAAAAAAACCCCCACCCAACCCCAACCCTTGGTGGCAGCCTGCCAGCTCCAGCTGGTTTCATAAGGACTTTTCAGCCTAAAAATACACAAATACTCAGAAGAAGTCAAATCTTTCCACACCGAATCTGTCACCCACAGCCCTTTGCAAGGCGGGGAGAAATTCCTGTTGAGTCTGTCATTTGGTGATGAGAACCGATTATCCAGGGTTCAAGGCTGAGGTTCAGTAGGTTTCCCTGGGGGTGAATGCCCTGGTGCTGAGTTTTACTGGTGGTGCTGGCTGCTCTTCGTCTCTACACAAAATGTGAAAAGAGAAGAGAATGTTCCTAAATTCTGGCAGTGTCCCCTCCTCCGGGCAGCGTGAACTACTGCCTGGCTCCTACCCCTCCGGGCGGGAGCTGGGCCAAAAGCAGGACAGCCCTGATTGGTATCGTGGGTCATTAAATAGCAATTTATTTCATCAAGATGTCAAGGTTTTACTAATGCCAAGGCCAAGGACAACACTGTTACGATGCGACATGGCAATGAAAGATGGCAGGGAGGTAGCAGGTACTGCTATGTCTCTATCCCCGAGGAATGAAGTGCCGACATAACGTCCCTGCTCCTCCTTGCAGCACAGCCTGCGTTATCTCCTGGGTCTCTTCAGACAGATCTTGGAGAGGTTTTTTGGGGGGTAAAGGAGGATTGGGAGAGGGGCAGTGACAACACTGTAGCACCAGTTTTTGCCTGTGAGATCCATGTCTAAAGAGGTGCTGAGTTTTGAGTGCAGCTGGCTCAGAATTTGCTATTTCAGATGGAAAGGCAGCAAGCAAAGTGTCGGAGCTCTAGTCCAGCTGGTGAATGCTCTCCTGGACATTCCCACGTCGCTGGGTGCTGCCACAAGCTCTGCTTTAGAGCCCAGCTCTGTAGTGTCTCCTCTTCCCAGGAGAAGTTAGGATGCCATCTCAGATACCTTCACCCAGACCGAGAGGGGAGGGGAGACCCTCTACAACTGCCTGTCAGGAGGGGGAGCTGGGGGGGGAGTGGTCTCTGCTCCCAGGGAACAGGCAATGGGACAAGGGGAAACGGCCTCAAGTTGTGCCAGGGCAGGTTTAGGTTGGACATTGGGAAAAATTCCCTCCCTGCAAGGGCTGCCAGGCTCTGGAAGGGGCTGCCCAGGGAAGGGGTTGAGTCCCCATCCGTGCAGGGATTTAAAAGCCAGGCAGAGGAGGTGCTTAGGGCCAGGGTTAGGGTAACGGCTGGGCTTGGTGATCTTACAGGGCTTTTCCAACCCAAAAAACTCTATGATTCTATAGTCCTTCAGAAACCAGGTGTTCACAAGGGACGGGACCTCCTGCTTTTCCTTCTTCATTTTCTTTAGAGTTTGCATGAGCTCCAGCAAGGAAATGTCTTTTGAGATAGTTCCCCCTTTCCCCAATGACTTGCATACATGGCTTGGAAAGGGTAAAGGGAAGAGCCCAGCTCTGGGACTAAGCTTCTGAATGGCCTCTCCTCCATGGAGGAGCGGGTCCTGTGGAGCTCTCCTCTGCACCAGCGTCTTGAGAGGGGCCAAGCAGGGTGGGCATTACAACGAGTGTCAATGCCTTATGATGGAGTCCTGTTCTGCAGCGTCCTGCAGACCTCTACTCCCCCCAGCTTGTAAGTGAGTTTTCTGGTGAGGAAGCTCAGTCCTCACTCTCCCAGCGGTGTTTGGTGGGATGTGAAGGTGAGCATTGCTTAACATCCACCTTCAAGATACCATGATATGGTCTCCACCCTGCTTTGGGCCAACTGAGGCAGCCCCTGGAGAGATTGCACCCGATCTTGGTGAAACTGGGTCTCCAGGTGGGTGAAGACTGAGGGTGAGATGCTGGAAACCATCCAGCTGATTTCAAAGATGTCTTTCCTGTCATGCCCTTCCTCCAGCTCCCACTCAGTGCTAGATGTAGCCACATAACGATAGTGATTCCTTAATTTATGAGGATAACAACAAAGCCTGAGGCCTCTACCAAGCCCAAGCCCTGCCAGACTCTGATGCTCAGCCTGTCCCCCTCTCCCCCACCTCGCACTTACAGAAACAGCCCTACTCCAGACCTGGCACCAGCAGATGTCGCAGCTCTGCTCCTCCCTGCAAATCTATTTGCATCTCATTTGTGGGAAACCGAGCAAGGCTGGTGATTCCCGTCAACCAGCTCTGGCCTTTATGAGCTGTTTTGTTTTGCTTATCATAGGGGGAACTTAATTATTCAAAGCTGGTGGGCGTATTTACTTACAGGGGTAAATTACCCCCTAAACTCAGACAGATGTATCTACATCTCCGCTTGAGATGCGTTTTCCCTTTCTGCTGTATCGGTGCTTGGGCTCCAAGACACAAGGGTGGGTTGTTCAATAACCAGTGCGATGCAAGTCACCCCAATTAACTGGATGGTTCCATTTATGCTGCTGCTCCCTCCAATTAAATGCGAGGGAGCGCAAGTGACAGGCACGAGTAAGACGGGCCCGCGGAAAACTATATTCTAATGCAAAAGCTGTGATAAGAAAATGGAATCTATGCACCTGATGGGAATATGAATGCAAAACCTTGACCTATAATTTTTCCTTCTTCTGTCTGAGAGAGCCAGCTCATTGTAGCTCATTAAAACGGGCTATGTCCCAACATTTGTGCACAATGCCCACATCCCATGGTCTAAAAGTTTGCCTTGCTGGCTTTGGCTTCACCAGCAGCACGTTATCCTGGAGCTGCATGGAACTGCACAGCTAGGAAAAGGAGACCACAGCCAACCCTGAAGACCCCTTCTCCCTTTTAAACCCAGAAAGTGCCGGTTTGGATTGGACCTGTGGAGCTCATCTGGACCATACCCCTGTTCAAAACAGGGCCAGCTTCAAAGTTAAATTCAGTTGGAAAGTTAGCTCAGGTGGCTCCATGTTGAGTGTTTCCAAGGATGGAGATTTTACAGCCTCTCTGGGCAGCCTGTTCCAGTGCTGCCTTGCCAGGGCTCAGGCTGCAAGCTGTCCCCCACATCACAGCAACATCGGGCTCTGCTTCCTGAACTGTGTTCTCAGTGCAAAGTGCATGTTGGCGTGTGGGATGCAATAAGCATCGAGTAGGGAAGGTGACGCCATCATGCAAAGACAATTCTTTTGCAAGGAAAAGTGATCAGGAAACAGTCCCACATGAGAGAGGGCGAGAAGGAAGGCACAGCCACGTTTTTTTCCGAGTTTAGTGCCACTTTTCTCTAAGGCACTGCCAGAGGGGCTCCTGAAGATGGAGTGACCGAAATGTGGTCCAGTTTGGGCTTGGTATTTGGCACAGACTTGAGATGGCAGGGCTGCAGGTAGCTATGGTAGGGCAGCAGGCACAATTGCATCTCTCTTTCTCCACTGAGCCGGGAAGACTGTATCCCTCTCCGGAGGCACCTCTCCCTCCCTTCGCTCCCTATGGAGAGAGCCAAAAGCAACAAGCTTCCTTGCCCTGACACCTCTGATATGTGTGAAGATGGATGGGTTGAATGCAGGCCTAAAATATTTTACATTTTCACAGTAGTTTCACAGCCCTGGCACTATCAAACGATCTTTCGCTGTACTTGGAAGCAGGAGAATAACTTGAGATGGAGTCTGGCTTTTTTGTGTCTGTGTACTTGCAAACTGCCTCTGCCTACACATCTTGCAGGGCCTGTGCCTGTTTGGATATGCACACAGAGAACCGGTGCTTGTGTGGATGCTCCGTCTGCTCCATTCTCCCCCCCGCCCCCCTGAAGTTTGGAGGCCGTTCAAGGCAGGTCCCCATCCCTGGGTGGTTAAGATCAAACTTGCCCTATGCACTGTGCTCCACTGACCAGGCTAGTTAGCAACTGGAGGCTAGGAAACATGAGACAATTTTAAAATCTGAACAAAAGTAGGAGATTAAGGAAACCAGCTGGAAACCTCTATTTTGCTGATTTTGAAAGCAAAATGTGGGTCACAGATGTGCTTCCACAGACAGAAACTGGCTAGAGAAGAAAAAGACATCAGCAGTGCCCCGACTCTTTGATGATCAGAGGTAGATTTAGCTCCTAGGCACGGAGACAAGAAAGGAAGAGGAGACGAAGTAGGAATAAAAACATAATCAAGAGATTAGGAATGTGGGACACAACCCACCCGTAAATTTGCCTTAGGGAACGATGGAAAAATGCAGTAACAAAAAAAAGATGAAACCAACTGCTACATCTTACCCTCTTCCCTTCTCTTGCTGCCCTTATGGCTTTACTTTTTGCTGTCCAAGGCACAGGAGGCCCATTACAGACCCTCCCCTCGTCCTCGGTCGCGTTTTTTCTTTGCAAAAGTGCTGTTTTCTACTGTTCCTTCCTAGCTACGAAATCCTTGTTAAGGACAGGCTGACTACAGTTGAACTCGATAATCTTAAAGGTCTTTTCCAAGCAAAGGAGTCTATGATTCTATGCCTTGGAAACACCTCAAGTACCAAGAAGAAATTTCTGGTGGGGCTTGGTGTCCCCCAAGCCCTTTGTGATGAAAGAAGCGGTGGCATTTGAGGTGCTTAAGGCCATGGTTTAGTGGTGGGATGGCAGGGTTAGGGTAACGGTTGGGCTTGGTGATCTTAAGGGTCTTTTCCAACCTAAACAATTCTACGATTCCACAACTTTAGAGCCTAAAAGAAGCAAAGCTTTGCAGGGGAGCCCACAGCATCAGGCAGGCATGCATGGGAGAGTAGAAAGCAACAGGCTCTTGCTCATCTTTGATAGGAGAGAAGAGCTATTGCTCACTTCTTGTTTAGGCTAATGCAAAATATTAAATCTATTTTCAGTGAAATTAATGATAGACTAATAAGAGCCATGCTGCTAGCTCTTGCAGGCTGTTGATTAGCCTGTGACTCGGTATCCCAGGGGCCGTAACAGAAGGCCTATTGTGTGAGCCATTGAAAAAAAAAACCTCAAGGTAAAGCACTGGAAGAGCAATGTAGGACAACAGCAGCACTGACTCGGAGAAGCCCAAGGGTGGTTCCTTCAAAATAGCCAGGCAGTGGAGGGTGGAGGTCTGAAAGCGCTCAGAGCATTCAGCGGGCAGTTTCTGGATGAAGGGACGCGCTTGGACCACTCCTGAAGGTCCCACCTGTGCTGGCCACGACAGGACCTGGTTGCTCGGTGCCTTGGGGCTTTGTGACCTGTGCTGAGCAGCCGTGGAGTGCGATCTTAGACTCCTGCAGTGCATTTCCCTCCCACTGGCAAAACACCAGCCCCTAGGGCTCAACACCGAGACAAGCCTGAAATAAGAGTGATGCTAGTCCAGCTCGCTGCCCAGCACCGCTTTTCAAACTTTGGGGAACTTCAGATTCAGTTCTTGCCCAGAATTTATTTTTCTCAGCCCTAACGAAAACACATTCTGTAGTTGCTGGTGTTTCAAATCTGATATCAGTGTCAATAAAGATGAGCCCTTTCCTGGGGTGTGTGTGGGGGAAAGTAGAAAAATGTCTCAAATCTTTCACTCATGCAGAAGAAAACAACCCCAAAGCATTGAAGGATTAAATGAAAAATATGCTGCTTTTCACTGGGAGACCACTGGGCGTGAATAAGTGCCAACTGAGCCCTCACTTGGATCACCATCTGGTGTGGTGGCAGCAGGGCCTGGAGGTGCAGCAGGACGCCTTGCGGTGCCCTGCCCCGTGACAGCATCTCTGCTCCTGGTGACGGAACCACCAGCAGCTCCTAAACGGCAGCGGGTCCGTAAAGGCGAAGGACTTCGTTATCTTCAGCTTCACCATCTGACCTAGCCCAGAGGAAACAAGTGTCCAGCCCCAGCACGATTCATAGCATGGCTGAGGGTCCTCCCCTGGTGAGGAGGATCATGTGCCCTCCTCGGAACGCAAGAGATTTTGTTAAAGATGCCAAAATTCATTTTGCTGGGCTGCAGCCACACGTTGATACCGCTGTGAATGCCGCGGCACAGAGCCTCTTCGGCTGATGTCTAGAAACTGCTTGTGGTTTCAGAGCTCTTGCTGATGAATTGCCCAGCAGCCGGTCACATTGGGAGGGCGATGCTTATTATTTTCAACTGCTATCTTGCATGGAAGGAAAATCAAAATACTTTCCTCAAGGTAATTGGCTCTAAAACAATTGAAGAATTTTCCACAAGCTTGTAATGCAATTAGGACTGGCATTTTATGTAATTTATATCTTTAAAGGTATGTTTATGCCATTAGACCCTTCTTTTGTGGGGAAAAAAAAATATTGCCAGCAAGAGAAGGCAGATTTAGCTGTTACAGGCAATGGAATGTAGATTTAACACAGGTGTCCACCTCGTAGTGATTAAAAGCCGTCATAACGTCAGGATCATCACTGAGATGCAGTCACTCGTGGTGAGGAATGGTTGGGTAGGATGCTGTGACACCAGCCACACATCTGCAGGTTTCCCAATTGGTTTTCGGTCAATGCCAAGTGATGCGTCATCGCTCTCCTTCTGCTGCAGCACCGCCAGAGCAGGAATAAGCCTGCGCTCCCAAACTGCCCTGCCAGCTTGGGTGGGAGGAGCTGGTGCAGACTGGGGACCATTAGGCCCCACTACACAGAACAAAACCATCAGCCACACCAGCGCCTGGGTCCATGTTTCGATAGATACCCAGGAAAAGCCTAAGCAGAGACACCAGGCAATCCAAACACACAAAAACAATTTCAGAAGTCCCTGAGTCAGGTGGTGAACTTGTTGACACAGGATACTGCGAAAGCCAGAAGCATGGACGTAGCCTTCCCCTGTCACCATGTGGGGAAGCCTCTATTTCCCTGACTACGAGAGGGTCCAAGGGTATAACCGGGGAAAGGATCGCTCCCTGATTGCCTGTTCCTTATACGTAACCATGTTGTACTGACTACTGCCCAAGACGCAGGACAGGGCCAGGGGATGTCTTGCCTGGCTGCAGAAGCTGCTGGGATTGAAATTACAGGATGACAAGCTTTAGTCCCCTTGCCTAGGTGGAGGCAAGCGGGTCAGATGAAGCCTCATTAGAAATGGGTCTGAACTGAAACGGGGGAGGCACTCAACATTTCTTCAGAGCCAGAGCAGCCATTTAATGTGTAGGTGTCCTGACCTTATGATGGGGTGAACCAAACATGGGTTCAGACAATCGGCATTAAAAATATCTGGATGTGGTCCCTAATTGCTAGAGGTGCCACCAACTGTATTATGAGAATAACGCAATGCCACTCCATAAAGGGAAGACGCCCCTTACCCTGGGCTGTAATCCAGCTGCCTGTCAGTACAGCGGACACATATCAGGGAAAGCCAACCCAAGAGCCGGGCCGCTATACAAAGCAGGTGATCACATCCCTCTGTTATCTGCCAGACAAATGAAGAAGCTGTCAGCCACCCCCATGGGTTGGCCTGCCTCTGCTCACTAGGTCCATGTTTGTAGAAACCTACCTTGAGCTGTTCGGGAGCAGTTTGGGAACCAGCCCTTGGGGTCATGGACCTGACCCCAGACTGGCCAGAGGGGACACAAATGTCCTGCCTGATCCCTTCTGCCCTGCAGCAGCCCGTGACACAATGTACATCCCTGTCTGTAAGCAGAACCGTGTTCAGAACCACCACCACGCAGTTGTTAACTTTAGTTTAACGAGCCCAAATGCAGCTTCTTAACACAAAAGACTATGGACAGGGATACTCACTATTGGGCCGAGTCGTTAAGCTGATATTCTCGGGACCGGTTGAAGCATTCTTGAATCCCAGAGTCTGCCCAGAGTCTCATCATAGCTGAAAGCAGCTCTGGAGAGAAGGGCTCTGTGTCCTCCATCCGACTTACAACGTCGCAGACCATCTTGGCATCAGCCTGCAGAGGAGAGAAACAAGAGGTCACGGAGATGCTCAAGGCAGAATCGGGAGCCAGAGATTTCAGAAAGAGTTCACCAAGCTGTCAGGAGTAAAGAGGCTGCGTTTCTGGGGATGGGGCTTTAGGATCCACACCATACGGCCCAGCAGAAAGGGCAAAAGGAGAGTGGAGCAAGGAAGCCACAAGGTTATTTGTGCAAGCCACCTCACATCAACAAACATTTCCGCGCAGCAGACAAACCTGTCGGCACTGCGCACGTGTGCAGCTTCTTGGGAACGGAAGGGAATTCCGGTATGTACAAGTATATTTAAATTGTTAGCAAAGTGGCGAGTCTCCTGCAACTATGCCTGGTTTTTAACCGCGTTGGGTAACCATAGGGGCCGTTTGTATCAGAAAGGACAGCAGCAAGGCTCCAGAAACAAATTTTTTTCAGATGCTGGTTTATTGCTTTTCCTGAGTCCTTGTTCTTTGCTCTGAGCCCCTGCTACAGACCACCTCGGCCGGCTGTCGCGCTTCGTGACTCAGGGGGAGAGGAACCTCCCGCGGTTCAAGAGTATGGCAGCGAGCACAGGGCCAGCTGGCCGTTTTCACATGGAATCTTTTTTTGGTGAGAAAAATGTGATTTGCTGGAACAGCCACTTTTCCTGGAGGATAATGCTCTGAGACAGCTCGGGTCCGGAAGATGTCTTAGGTTTAGGATGGGTATGTCTAGACAGCTTTGGAATAGCCGAGTTCAGCCCAACCACAGGAGTCCACAGTGGCTGATGCTTCACTCATTTGCGAAGCAGGACACCCAAATTCATCACCCCCCTCTGCTCGCTTTGCAGTAAGTAGATGTCCCCCCCCCCCGACTCCTGAACCCACAGGGTGTTGGCTAATCTGCAGAGTTTTTCTTTCATTGCTTTGAACACTTTGGAAAAGTCTCATATTTCTACCAGCTGAAACAAACCCCAATTATTATTGCTATAATTAATTGGAAAAGAGGAGCTCTTATTCCTTACGTGTGCTTACAGCAAGCTAGTGAAGGCAACCGCCTTCTTTTATTACCTTTTCTCTTATTACTTTTTCTCTTCCTGCTGGATTGAACCCATTCTCGGACAAATGCAGGTGTAAGTCTTCACCTCCCGGGGTGTTTGGTCTAAATCGACAAATGCTGACCAGAACCACGAGTCTCACAAAGGGGAGTGCAGGCAGTTCTCGTGCTCTGCCGTTCCTGTCCCCCGGACAAACAACCCCTGGCCACCACAGCGCCCCGTCTCACGAGCACAAAGCCAGCCGCAGTTGGGCATGCAGGGAGCCCGGGCATTGCCGTCCAGAGGAGCTCCTACATCCTCCCTGGCTCCAACAGGCTCTGTCCCGTCCCTCTGCCCTGCCACGTGCTGCTGATGCTCCTGCCTGATGCTCAGATTGAGCAGCTATGATGGGAACAGCCCAACTGCAGGATGGGTTGCTCTCCCTGGGTCCTGCCTGAGCACCAGGGACAAGGTTTTGTGGCAAAGCGAGCCGATTATTTCCTAGGTCATGGGTTCGATTAGAAGTGGAGGAGTGGCAACACTGAAGAGCGTCACAATAACCTGACTGCATGGGTGGGGATGACAAGGTGTATGACATGGCAGGGTAAGCGTAATGGTTGGACTTGATGATCTTAAAGGTCTTTTCCAACCTAAACGATTCTATATGATTCTGTGGCCTGCGTGGCCAGGATCAAAACCCCTCTGCAGCCTCTTTTTATTGAACACTGGAATTGTTGAAAAATCACAGGGCACCAAACCGCCAGCACTGGAGACCAAAGCTGCCAGAGATCTCAAGGCTCAGAGCAAGAGCCTCAAGTCCCCTGAACATCCAGTCTTTACGGGCTGAAGAAGCCTCAGTACTGTACGGAGACACCATCCCATAAAACTTAATGGAGTGGAGTGTCTATGCTTTGAAGACTTTATGAACATAAAGTCTTTCTTGCAGAATACTTAACTTCGTATTTTAGTGCCCAGGAATCCTCCTGGCCCTCTGTACAGACTCTGCTTGTTTTGGAGAAACAGTTTTGGTGACTCACATCTCAAAGCCCAGACAAATGAAGAACCTTGAAGAGTTCAGTTAATTTCAAAAGCTTGTTTTCTGCCCCAGAGTGTTTCGTGAGCTCGGTGAATACCCATAAATCATCAGTTCACTTTGCCTGCCCTGCCGGAGCTGTAATTCTGATCTTTTCGTGGACTCTAAATACCACAAACCCGGCTAATGGCCAGTCTGCTCGGGGCTGCGCTCTGGCGTGACCCCGTTATCTGTGCATGGGTGGTGCAGAAGAAGCAGCCATGCTTTCGGTCAGGTAGGAAGGAGGTCTTCCGTATGTTATCCTGACCACTGGTGGGGGGATTATGGGTGTAAGTCACAGGGCTGTCCATCTGCTGTGATGGCAAAGCACATGTGAAGCTCTCTTGCTGTTACGGGCAGGGTCTGGGCTTCTTCTGAGCTTTGTGGATTTAACTGCAGGTCGCTTTCTGCAAAGCACCAGGGGGAACGGCACAGTGGTCACATTTTCTGTGCTAGGAAATAACTGAGACTTGTGGCAGTCCCCTGTGATTTAAGACCCAGCACAAGAGGGTTTGAGCAGAAGATGCAGGTGAACAGCGATGACGGGGCAGAACGGGGCTGACCAGGGGCAGGCATCTCTGGCTGGGGTTATCCTGTCTGCTCCGGCCAGAAACGGGGCTGAGCTTGTAGGGCAGGGGATTATTTTGGCACATGCTCCTCTGCAGTCACACAGAATCCCAGCATGACAGGGGTTGGCAGGGCCCTCCAGAGATCACCCAGCCCAACCCCCCTGCTCAAGCAGGCTCACCCAGAGCAGGGTGCACAGGACATCATCCAGGCGGGCTTTGAATATCTCCAGAGAAGGAGACTCCACAGCCCCCCTGGGCAGCCTGTGCCAGGGCTCGGTCACCCTCAAAGTCAAGAATTTCTTTCTCATGTTCAACTGGAACCTCTTCTGCTTCAGTTTGTGCCCATTGCCCCTTGGTCCTGGTGCTGGGCACCACTGAGAAGAGACTGGCTCCATACTCATGACACCCACCCTTAAGGTATTTGTATGTGTTGATGAGATCCCCTCTCAGCCTTCTCTTCTCCAGGCTGAACAAGCCCAGCTCCCTCAGCCTTTCCTTGTAGGGGAGATGTTCTGGTCCCCTCCTCATCTCTGTAGCCTACAGTCACCGGAGGCCCCTTTTGGGGATGGGCAAGGTTGCCCACAGGGCAGACCGAGGAGCAGGGGCAGGCTGGAGCTGGGGAACAACTCGGAGGAAAGTTTATTGCTCCTGCTGAGTGGTAATAAAAATATTCCAGGCTTAGTTTTATTTTGCAGAGTGAACCATTGAACTCTCCATTTTACAGACCCAGAAAGCGCAGGTGAAACAAGTATTTTTAAAAATACTCCTCCCCCCTGCCAAGGATGAAGCCCCTCTGTCAAGGAGCATGGGGCCATCCAGGAGTTCAGGCATTTGTTAGATGATTTAACGAGCAATTAAGGATCCAAGAAGAGAAGATACCCCTTTCTTTTCTCACTCTCCAGGCTGCATCTCAAGCTGGGAATGACATTAAAATCTCCAGCCCCCCCCTGGGCCCAGCAGGTAGATTTTTAAATACTGCCTGATTGACTTTTCCCTTCCCGCCTCCCCTGGGTCTGGCGCTCCTGCTTTTCCCGAGGTGAGAGGAGCCGAGCCTCCCGCCACGCTCTGCCTCTGTACTGAAGCCACAATTAAATACAGCAAAACAAACCAGACCAACCACCCCCCCGCCTTGCCGTTCCCATCCAACGGGCTTTTCGCTAATGAATATCACGGTGGTATTTCAGCTACCTCGGGAGCTAAAAATAGGCAGCGCTGTGCCCCGGGGATGGCTGGAAGGAGCCACAAAATGGTGCAGGGCGGCTTCCTCCATCGCTGCCTCTGCCCTTCCCCAGCTGCTCGGTCTCTGTCCCCTCGGTACACGCTGGCTGGGAGGAGGACCAGGGGTTGGGCTGCTCTCCTTTAGGCTGGTCTTCTCTGGTAGGAGCATCCTGGCCCACCCCCGCAGCTTTCCCATGCATCCCAGTGGTTTGTATTTTCCACAGGGGGTCAAATCCTAACCCCCGAGCTGATTGCCTTTGGGTTGGTTGTAACCGAGAGCGGGATTTGTTCAGCTCTGTGTCACTCTTGAATGTGTCCACCTACAGCGGGAGAACTGGAGCTGGCTTCACTAAGCTTGGCTTGGCTTGGCTAGGGTTGGCTTGGCTTGGGGAAACAGAAGAGCTCGGAAACCTGGGGGTGGTAAGTTATACATCCATGGCTTTAGCCATCAACCTAAAAGCCCAAATAATGCTTTTTTAAAGAACCAACCTCCACGCTGGTCGGGGAGTGGAGAGGGCTCTGCAGGGCCAGGGCAGGGTGGGCTTTTACACAACCGTAGAATCCACAGGCAGATGTGAACAAGGCGCCTGTAAACGTGGCGGGAAGTCAGCGTGTCTCCTCTCTAACCCGGTGTCTACCTTTGCATCAGCCGCATGGCATAAACCCGGTTCGTAAGGGGACCCATTTTCTCACTAACCTGGCCATAAGTGCAGTTCTTTAATTGTCTCCCATATGTCACTGTCACCAGCACACAGGCTGCGCTCAGCAAGCAAACGCGTACCTTTGCTTGCGACAGCCACCTAGCCCAATTAATTTGTTACCTTGCTGGAAGGGAGAGGGGCTCTTCCTAGCAGCCTGACATTACAGGCAGTCATGTTTGTCTCTGCAAGCTAGTTCTTTTTCATCAGGCAGATGTAGATCACCCCTAATTATTTGTTCCTCACTGCCAGCCATGATCCGTGTCCGCAAAGATACCAGCAGAGCTCCTCCTGCTCTGCCCAACCAGAGTTGCACCGGAGTGGGACTCGGGTCCCCATCCCGCTGACCATCCCAGGATAAATCCTGGCTCTGATCCTTTGAAGTTGCCTGGGCATTAACTAAGGGACTTTTTTTTAATTTTTGCAAAAAGGAATAGTTTTCTGGAAGGGGGGAGTTTAAGGGAAAGGCAAAGCCTTATGTGAAGCGCTGCGGTACGAATCTGCTAACCCCTATGGAGCTGTGCTGACTTGCATCCACGGGAGAGCTGACCCAGCGCGTGCGTCATCCCCTGCTTTTCCTTTTGGTGAACTAAATCCCAGTAAATATCATTTTTGCTGTGATTTACTCTGATTAATCATACCTGCCACTCAGCCTATCCCAAAGGTTAGCACTGGGGCCATTTCCTTTGGTGGCTGGTTGTATGCAAAGCTGCTTCTCTGAACATTTTAGATGATCTGTGAGGTTGGGGGGGGAAAACATGAACATTGCATTTTGCTGGCCCTGCAAGACAAATCAGAGGCCCAGCACCAGCTGTCAGCCAGACAGTCGCACATAACCTAGTGCACAGCTGAAAAGAGAAGTGGCCCTCACCAGCCAGGAGCCTGGGGGGAAACTGGTGCCTTGAAAGCATCCAGTGTCCACAAAGGATGCCCCCAGAGGGGACCTTCCTGGGGGGCACCCAGACCCCGACCTCCCGGCAGAGCAGTACATGCCGCTGCTACTTCAGTTAGAAACAAGGTCCCATAACGTGGGGGTAGAACATGGCTCATAAGCTTAGAACCTCCTCCTCCTCCTCAAGCATCTCAGAAATCTGGACCCTGCTTCACAGCTGAAGCGTGGCTGCACCCCAGCAAAAGCCAGTTATTTTCACAGCATTTGCAGCCTGAATGAATTCTGGAAACAAAGCAGAGCTGGTGAATATGCCTCTTCCAGAGACATCCAGGGCCCAGCTCCAAGTCCGCAGGAGCTTTGTAGACGCTGAATAAACAGCTTCACGTGTGACTCGCCCCCTCACTCACCCTCTCTTTCTCACACATCTGCGTTTTAGAGCTGACCTCTGAATCTGTGGAAATCTGGCTGGCGGGAAGCCGCGCAGCAGAGACAACCTTCTCCCTTCCTCCTCTGCTCTTCCATCCACCTTCAGAACATTTAACCCAGGCCTCCCAGCTCTGCTTGGCATTTGGCTTGCCGGCCATGCAGTCTGAGAGACCCTGGAAGGCGCTGAGCTAGTAAAAAACTATCCAGTGGCTTAGTCAAATCTATCCCAAAAGAACACCATGAGGTGGGCACCCAAACTACATCCCCTCTACCTGCATCTGGTAGCAAGTGGCGGATCTGGAAAGCCCCTGTCACCTCTCCCTGTGGTCTGGGAAAAAGGGGTTTATGCCAATGTAAAGCTCAGCATCGTGCTCCCAGCAATCTGCATCACTCAGCAAAGCTAAGCCTAACACATGAAGTTAGAGATGTTTGGCTTTCTGCAGCACCGCCCTAGTCATCTTCTACCCTGCTCATGTAAAACAGCTCACAAAAGGGGCGGCTGACGTGGGTACGAAGCCAAAGGGCTGCGGTCTGTCTGCGGGCAAATGGGCTATTTTGTACAGAAACCATAACCTGACAGCCATGGTGACGTGCAGATCTCTCTTCCCGAGGCTGTGCTGTCTGGCTAGCAATTAGTAAAGCCCTGGTTTTCATCTCCTTCTGAAGCCAAGATGGTCCCATCACCTCTGACTGCCTTGGCCAAACAACTTCTCTCTGTCTGGTACTTGGTCGAGGATCTCAATCCTGAAACCTTGTTACTGCTGTGTTTTCTATCTGCTTCTTCCTATCTGGGCAGACGTGGAGCAGGACGGGTACTATAGATTATTACGGCTCTAAAGCAGACAAATTGCTTTGTGTTTGGTACTACTTTAATTCCTACCCATTCTGCACGATACTGCAGCTGAGCAAATAAGATTTGCTAGCTTTTATGTGGGTATCAGCTCCTTTTCCCCTCCTGCAACACACGTACAATAATATTCCCTGTTTGCTTGGACTACTGGCTATCTGGCAATCCAGGGACTGGGTAATGCATGGACTAAACTAAGAGCTTGGGCTGCCAGCTGGCCACCACTCATTGTAAGAGTTCCTACAGCCCTACGTCCTATAGGAAACAGCACTTCCCCAACCAGAGGTGGGAAACCCTCCATCACCCAACACCACAGAACTCAACCTGCCCAAAGGGATGCCAACTAAAGAGCAAGTAATTTCCCAAATTTGCTTTGTTCCAGGAAACCGTAGGGTTGTCCCATGTTCTTGAGGTGCTCAGTAGAGCTCCTGAGCTGGGTGAGACGAATGTAGTGGATAGCTGACTGGGTTTTTCCAAACGAGGATGGAAAACCCAGGAAGCATGTGTTAAATGGTCTCAAAATAGGTCCTGACCCTCTAGCTGCAATGGAAGGTGAAAAAGCTCATCATTCTGTCTGTCCTGGTCACTTCTAATTCAAGAAGATGGCATCCATGAGAGCCACTGCAGACTCTGCCAGCATCCCTCCGAGGGTGGGATGCTTTGATGGGTCCTCAGTCCTACGAGCCCCAAGCAAAAGGGTTGGGTATGGGACCTGCAAGCTGCAACGTCATCCCTTGCTGACGCCTTTCAGGCCATGCAGGCAGCGACAGGGCTGCCCACCAGGGAGGGGATGAGAGAGAATGTCACAGATGGGGGACATTAGCCGCATGGCTTCATGCTCCACAGGGAAGCACTCTGCTGTGGTGCTGAGGAGGAGGCTGGGAACACATAAAGACGAGAGAACAAAATCCTTACAGCCCGCTGCCCTTCTCCTCCCTGTAAAATCCTCTCTGCCGGGTGAAAGTTGGTAAAACGTAACGGCACTGGAATGCTCGTGTTGCAGCGGATGGCGGGGAGATGCCCGATATTCCTGAAAGCAGGTGGGGAAGCTGCACCGGCTGCGGGCGTTTGTAAAGTAAACAGCTTTTTTACATTCATTGCAAAGTGGGTCCCAGAATCCCAGCATGGCAGGGGCTGGCAGGGCCCTCTGGAGATCACCCAGTCCAACCCTCCCGCTAAAGTAGGGTCACCCAGAGCAGGTTGCACAGGACATCATCCAGGCGGGCTTTGAATATCTCCAGAGAAGGAGACTCCACAGCCCCCCTGGGCAGCCTGGGCCAGGGCTCAGTCACCCTCAAAGTCAAGTTGTTCTTCCTCATGTTCAACTGGAACCTCTTCTGCTTCAGTTTGTGCCCATTGCCCCTTGGTCCTGGTGCTGGGCACCACTGAGAAGAGACTGGCTCCATACTCATGACACCCACCCTTAAGGTATTTGTACGTGTTGATGAGATCCCCTCTCAGCCTTCTCTTCTCCAGGCTGAACAAGCCCAGCTCCCTCAGCCTTTCCTCATAGCTGAGTGGGAGTGATGGCCATTCTCCAGGAACCCTCTCTGGCTTTGGGAATTCCTGACGGCTTTAACCTGCACACCTTCCACTCTTCAAAATGGCTTTAAGATTTTCCACGCCACCATCCCTCTGGGCGACTGTCTAGGGGTGGCGGGACCATGGTTTCCTTCCAAGCTTTCCCACCACAATGGGGCGAAATGGGCTTTGTCTTTGGAACAGAAAGGGAAACCAGCCCCTATGGTGGGAGTATTCCCAGGACAAAGCCGGATTTTTTTTTTTAACATCTCTGCCTAAATGCTGCTTGTGTACAATGATTTATAGGGCATCGGCTTCCTGCTGGGAAGCCGTGCAGTGCTGGAACCTAGTAATTAGTTTAATGCTCAGAGCTTGATGCTGAACGGTGGGTGCTAATCTCCACTCTACAATTAATCTAGTAGATTTATCAGTGCCTCGTATGATGGAGGACTAAGCCTGTGGGTTACAGTCATCTGTCCTCAAAGAAAGCGACGGTGTTTCAATCAGAAGGAGCCTTGTTTCATTTTATGGTCCTATTTTACTTGGTGATCTGTGATGAAGAGATGTACTTAAAGGGCAAGGTGGAAAGGGAAATATCCCCCCACCCAGTCATGCCAAATTTCAACTCCCCATTGCCTCTTCTCTTTTCTGTAACCCGTAATTGGGATGCCTGGGGAGGGATTTCTTACTGCTCAACACCAAAATGGCTACAGCAGTTGGTGGGTTTGGTGTCCATCCCCAAGCCTTCCGCCCGACAGGGTGTCTCAAAATTATTTCTCATGTCACTGTTGTGAGAGCAGGTATCACAGCGGCCAAATAATACTGGATTTTCCACTCGATGGCAGAACAGAAAAAATCAGCTTGGATCAAACACGTTCCCCTGCATTCTTCTATCGACCCAAAATCTCCCCAAAATCTCATTTCGCATCCAGCCAAAGTGCTTGCCTTGAGCCCTATTTGGTTTGTTTCAAGCTTTTTGGGGGCTCAGTGTTATCACTGAAAACGGCAGGTCAATTCTCAAACAAAAAATTTTGTTTCCAAATGAAAAGTTGGAAAAACGAATGAAAACAAAACTCTTTGGCCTTTCAGGAATGCAAAATCCATTTGAAAAATTCTCCAGATTTGCACATTTCCTCTTGGCCATGATTATCTGTAGATTTTTACTGGATTTTACAAATGGTTTTGGTTTCTTCTAGACTGCGTTTTTTTAGCAAATTCATCAAACATTTCTGTCCCGGTCTAGGAATAAGTACCATAAGAACTTTCTTATCAGGAGTCCTCCAGTCACTGCTTATTTGCTGTTGTAATTCGGATTCTCAGCACCTCAAAGTGCAGACCAAGGGGGTTTCCTTAGGTTTGACTTGGACTTTACTGGAGCAAACCAAGGTACCTAAAGTCCGACACCGACATGGCCAGGATACGGGTGCTCAGGGCAGGAGGACACACTGGCTCTGTGGTTTAAGAGCTGTCCCGGCTAAATATTAATTCACGGCACCCAAGGCACTTTGGCTTCTGCAAACTTCAGCGAGTTTCCCGTATTTGTTTAAAGAAGAAGTACTCTGGGAAGAGGGACCTCAGAAGAAGTGGCAGTGCTCCGCTTTCCCCAGCTTTCTCCATTGCACATCACCATTTTCTGGGGAACCTCTGCAAAAAGATACGTCAGAAGCATGCAAATGGAAGCCTGAAAACCTGCGGCCATTTTGGGCTTGCCGCTGGCGGCAGTTCCCAACACAGATGCCCAGGAAAGCTGCCTGAGTAATGCAGAAGCCTACTGCCTTCGCCTGCGCTGCTTTCATAACTTTCTGCTTTTTGGTCCAATGCTGCATGCGCCCAGCGATGGAGCTGCAGGGTGACCCTGGAGGACCCTGCAGTCCCACCAGGCGTCCCATTAATGGGGATGGGCTGAAACGGGGTGCCATCCACTGAGTGGCAAAGTTTTGCCCATGACTTATTATTACACCACAACCTTTGTTTAGCTTCTCTCCCTTCTTAATTTCCAGCTGCCTGCGAGCCCTCCTCTGCAGGGAGGACCAGGATTTCTAGGACTTGGGGTGGGGGAGTGTCTGGCTGAGGTCCCGCTGGGAGTGGAAGCTGCATCTGATGGGGCTACGGGTGAGAAGTGGCTCTTCAAGGTGTCTGCAGCTGCCAAGAAGGAGCCCCAGACTTCAGAGTGGAAGAAAGACAAATTTTGTTGCTGAATCTCTCCCGTGCTGCTGTATCTCCAGCAAAATCAAGACTCGGGTGCTTGTAAGAGGCTCAGAGGAGCTCTTCCTTTGATCAGCGGGGATTACGGAGCCTAACCCCCAGCAAGTGCCACCTTACTGGGGCTGAGGCACTTCACGCGCGGACAGATTTGCTTATATATTGTCTCAGGTTGCTGCAGAGAAAAATTGCCCTGCATTTTCCTTACAACAGCGTCAAGAAAGAAGGTGAGGTGAGGATGGGAGGAGGAAGAAGGGGAAAACGAGTGAGGAGGGAGGGGGAGGCGGGGGAATCTGGTGGGTTGGGTGGGAGCATTGCTGCTCCAGGGGAAGCTCTGCTCAGGGCTATTAATGGGAATTTTCTTCTATTTACTCTCTTTTCAGAGAAAGTGGATAAATGGGACCTCAGGTGCAGCGTTAGATGACAGGATGGTCTGTAAAATAAAAGCCTAGCAGAGAAATATCTTTATAACAGCTTAACAAGGATAGGCAGGAATAGGCTGGGGGCCTGGATGAAATCTTTGATGCTGTTGTGTGTATTTATTATTTATTCTTCTGGGACGAATATAGCATCAAAGAATGTCAAACCCAAAAAGCCCATAACCCGCTGTAGCTGGATTAGCCCTACATCCCTGTAACCATGGCATCACATAGTATCGACAAGGAAAATCAGCGACGATGAGGGGAAAAAAAAAAGTGCCCGGCATTTATGACACTTGGGAGGATGAGGCAGACTTCCGTGCTCCAGTGAGGATGCACCAGAAGGGATAAGAAAATCTGTGAGCATCTTGCTAGCCTGGGCATCTGTGACTCCCAGCTGCGATGGAAAATGCCACGGAAGAGCAAAGTCGCTCCTTTGTGCGCAGTCCTATGTGCTACATACGGGGAACGTAGGGTGGGTCCCACCCTAAAGCATTTTGCTGCCATTGCAGAGCACCTCGAGCCCCGCAAAGCGGTAGGGATGGCACCAGCGCCTGGCTATAGCTGGGGAGGGGAATAGCTGCAACACCGCAAGCACCACAGTCGAGCGTCTCCATGGCTGTGACCCGGTGGTGGTCACCGCTGCGGGTGTGATGCTGCCGGTCCTCGCCCGCTGCCTCCCAGTCCGTTCCAGTGCTTTCCGTCCTCCCCCTCTCTTTGTGCCAGCCTCCCTGGCTCTGCAAGCCACGCAGCCGCTGCGGCTGGGAGCCCTCCCTCGAGGCTGCACAGAGCACGGGACCGTGCCGACATGAGTACCAGGGCACAGGCTTAATACCGCACCGATTATTTTTTGGAAAATAATATATATTCACTTCTTTTCTGGAATGCTTTTGCTGGCTTGGAGATATTTCAAGTACCAGCAGGGGATTAGGGAAGCTTCTTTTAATCAGCTTTTGTTTTGTTTCTTTTTTTACGTCTTTGCAGAAGAAGGAGTAAAAGCCTACTCCAGCACGTTCTCTGCGGAGGAGTCGGGATTTGGCAGTGACGCCGCCTCTGGATAAGGGGAGATGGGAATGATGCGGCCTCTTACTGCCTCCCACAGCCCCCCTGCAGAAGGGCTCAGACCTCTCCTGCAGGCAGATTTGGGGCAGGAGGAGCTGGCGTGCTCCAGCCGCCCGGCCGGGAGCAGAGCTCAGGCTGGGGTCTGGCCGTGCTGCCCCCGACTCGCCCCGCAGCACCGAGCAGAATTGCCAATAAAACCTCAGAGCAGAGATTTTCACAGTTGTCTAAGGGGTCTGGAAATCTGATTTCCTCTAAAATAAGAGGCCTGTAGCCCCCACGTATGCCTTGGCAGCGGTGTGCCCGCTGGTCCCTCCATGGCATGGCGGGTCGGTCAGAAAGAGAAACCCCGACAAAACGGAACAGCTGCCAGTCTTAATTCCTCTTTTCTTCCCTTCTCTTCCCCTTTGCTTTTTCTCCCTGGCAGTCCCCTCTCTCTGCCTGCCTGCCTGCAGCCAGCCCCAGCCCTGGGAGCAGCCCTGCGTGCGCAGCCATCCCTGGAGATGCCATTTCTCTCGCAGGCGTTCAGCCGGTGGTGCATTGCAAAAAAAAAATAATCCCGCGGCGGAGTGAGCGATGCCAGCAAGACGCTCGCCTCCCCTCCACCTCCACCTCCCAGGGCTACTTTCTGCCTTGGCTACGAGTCTGCTGCATCTTTGTGAGGCTAATAAAAATAACCGAAAAGTACTCGGGGAGCAGACAGAGCAATCCCAGAGACTCCAAACATCCAAGGGGCTTTGTTTCCAAGGCAACATCTTGTCTCCTAGCTGCAAAAGGCCACGGGAATGAAGGCAGCCTATGGAAAATGAATAGCTCGATGACAACAACAACAAAAAAAATCTGCTGGGGAGCGTAACAGGGAGGGGTGTGTGTGTGCGTGTTTGTAGGGGGGCCAGGAGAGAGCAAAGCCGAGCAAGCCAGGACTAGTGGCACGGAGCATGCAGAGGGACAGGGTGCAATTTATCTCATGAGAAGCACAGTCCTGCCCCCATTGAAATGCGGAACATCACTTCGACCGATTTAACGGGAGCAGGGGAGCTTGCACAAATCAGCCATTCTTTTCTTTCCCCCCTTTTTTAGGCTCCAGTGTTTGAAGATTCGAGCTAGTTAAAAAAAAAAAAAATCCCTTGTCCGAGGCAGAGCCTTCCTGGGTCCCAGGAGCTTTCCAGCCAGGGCTGCAGCACGTTACTGATTTCAGACACCCCAGGTTCCCGCTGCCGGAGCTGCCTCCTTCCCTCCGCAGCCCAGGGCAGCGAAGCGGGAGGTGCCAGTGCACGGGAGCATCCCTCCGGCTCTTCCCATTAAGAAAGAAACGCGGTTTTACCCATTTTCTAAGGTTCCCAGAGCTGTGCAGTATGTGAATACCCGCATGCAAGCCAAGCTGCAGAATCAAGTTTTTTTCCCCTATGGCTTGGATGGTTTTGCTCTTGTGGCCTTTCGAGCTGGCTGCCTGGGGCGCAGACCCGAGGCTTTGGCGCGGGGAGAGCAAAGGCCCCTCTGCACCCCAGGTCCCACTGGTGACACCCATGGCCCCCGTCTGACAGCACCCTCCCTCAAAGAGCACTGGTCTGTAGCTGCGTCCTGGTGCTGTTTAATGTGCACGTTGCCCTTACGTCAGTGACTGCCGCAGTAAAATCCCCCCCGAGCTCATTTACAGGGTCGATACCAGGCTGGGAGGGGAGAGGCTCCCCAGTGCCAGCCCAGACGCTTGCCTGCAGACGCCCCGCTCTTGCTTTCCCTCTCCCTCGCCTCTTACGGGAACGCCTAAAAGCTTGGGATCATGACGCCAAGCGAGCTGATGGAGCTTCTTCTCCACATCCCAGGAGGCGGTGTGGATGCCCTGGGAATGTGACAGGCGTTGGGTCAGGACCTGGCTCCCAGCTCCTCGGCAGCATGACTGGCACAGAGCTCCACCATGCCGGGAGAGGGCTCCCGACATGGGGAGGGGATGAGGAGGGAGCCCGGGCATTTCCCTGGGGTGGCCAGGAGGGACGGAGGACTTCGGCGTGTGTTGTGCTGGTCTCTGCCCTGGGCTGGAGCCAGCCTTGGGTTTGCGCCTCTCCCTCTGCTTTTCCCCAGAGACTCTTTGGGCTGATGAACAGCTCAGCCATTGATGTCCCACCTGACATTAAAACATTTTATTTAACTAATGTCTTTCCTTTGTACCGTCACTCGATCGATACCACGCCAGCAAGAGGTTTGCAGAGGGCGAGCTGCTGGGAAACGCTCCCCTCGCTTTTTTTTTTTGCACCCTCTGCTGTGGACAGAGCAAATCCATCCCCACGGATGGATTGCTGCTATTTATTGTTCACCTCGGCACGCCGCGCAGAGCTCTGTCTGAGCACGGGCTGCGATGGGTATGTTTCCTTCTCATCCCCCCCTCCTTGATATTTTACCCCCTTGCCCCCAGTTCTCCTTACAAGTGCCCACCAAGCGTATCGCACACTTGATAATTTTCATTTTCTGCCCTAAACTCCTTCGTGGTGTTTCTGGATCATCTTCTCCCCCATTAACTTCCATCCTCACGGGGCTGAAATTCACTTCTACATGAAATGATTCCCACCGACCGCATCAAGTTTTCCCTGGCAAATCCTCCTTCAAAGCGCTCAGCCCTGCTTCAACATGCGATATTTTGTGTGGTTTGTGCCACCCTCTGCACAACTGGCTCTCAAAATAGTTCGTAATATTAATACAGGGGTCGGGATTTTCCAAAGCATTTGGTATTGACCTAACCCGATTCCCACCGGGCTCGGCTGTAGATTGTCATCAACGAGGAGCGATAAATGGTCCTGAAAATCCCAGTGCTGGGACTTAACAAAACAGACTTTGCGGGTTACGTTATTATTGGCTTGTTAAAAATTCTCACCTAGGACGTCTTTAAAAATGTATCTGCTCAGGTCATTAATGGCATCTGCACGGGCAGTCTTGTCATTATGTCTGAATGAATGAATAGTACTGATTTATACTATAATAAATTCATAGACTAAATCAGAGCTAACCCACAGCCAGCTGGGTGGCCTCTTCAGAGCGTTTGCTGGCTGATTTCTCGCGGTGGTTTAGCTTTTCGAGAGGCACGAATGGGAGGCGATACAGCTGCTCCCCTCGGTCCTAACACGATCAGGTGCTGAGCACCCGTTGAGCAGTCCAGGGCACTCCAAACCCTTCCTGAAAACCTGCAAACCTTCCTGCCCCGTCATTTTCTGTGCCAGCCGCCTGCTTCAGGTGGCTCAGCTCACCCCCTCACCCTCGGCAGGCACACGTGCACCCGGAGCCCGGCTTCCAGACCCAGGGATGGACAACACACACTTGCATCTCCTCCACAGATCAAAAATGTCAAGCTTTCAACTCCCCTTTGAGCCGCCATCTTCAGAGTAGCAGGGCAAGCTGGAAGCGCGTTTCCAAGCCGTGCCTGCCTACCAGCAGAAAGCTCTCCATCGCTCCTCGCCGCTCCGTGCAAGCCACGGCGTTCAGTAATGAGGCCATTGATGGAGCAGTGGTATGTTCTTTTGTCCCTGCCAAAACCCAGCTCCCTCCTATTCAGCTCAACAAGATGCAAAGCCCTGGTGCTGCCAAGCGTCCTCTCAGCTGCCAGAGGAAAAGGAGCTAATCAAAGGAATAAAAGAGCCCCGGTGCCAGGCTCCATTCCCAGCTCAAAGCCGGTGGATTCAATGCCCGCCGGCTGGACGGGGTGGCCCTGAGTGGCTCCTGCTCTGCCCATCCCATGGCCAGAGCCGCGGGCTCCGCCGTTCCCGGTCAGCATTACTGGGTTAGCTGCTGGGGTTAGCCCATGTTGGGAAGCGGCCGCATTGATCCTTCTCAAGGCACACCACGGCCTGTGCTCGTTAGTCCTTTATTTATTTATTTAAAATCCCTTTCCGCCATGCCAGCTTCCTACCTCTCCCCTCCTTATTTCCCACACCGAGGAGAAAAGCCTCACGCTGTGCCATTCACGTCCCCCTGGGGCCCCTCGGCGGGCTGGCCCGTTTGAAGTCATCTTTTTCGCCCCTGCTTCAAACCCTGCTTGGTCAGAAAGGAGAGGAGGCTGATGGTTTTTGGCACAAATATTTCAAGCACCGGACGGGTCACGCTGCCCGTAACGCTGCTCGGTCAGCGATGCTCGCGTTGCCAGCTGGGCACCGGGTGTAAACCCGCGTCGCCGTGGCTCCCCACCGGTTTGCACCAGGTGACGACAGGGTTTGGTTTTGGCTGCATCCTGATCCGCTTCTCCAGGACGTTCTTCCATCTCTTCATTTTTAGCACTGACATGCAGTATTTAGAGCATAAAATGACTAATTTGCCTCTCTGCAGCCGCTACGTTTTGAGGCCATTTGGGAATTGCTGAAGTTATTTGCCACCTACAGCCCAGTGAGTTTAATAAAAAAAAATCGTACGTTTCCGTGCTGCTTTGGATCCCCAACAACTTTGTGCAAACTACTTATTTACCACGCAGCCACCACCGTGCAAAGGGCTGGGAGGCAGCCGCCGCTGGGGTTAAATGCAGGGTCTGTTGAACAGCCCGGTTACCAGGCACGTAGCAGTTTAGGACGGGGAGGCGAGAAGGTTGCTTTGCCAGATGAATAACATCGAGTTATCTGTTTCAGCTGGAGCTGCTCCAGCGCTTTTGGCATTTCTCGAGCTCATGGACACCGCAAAGAATACTTAAGGAGGCAAAAAGTAATCTGCGCGCTTTGGAGGTTGGTCACGTCACCGCTGTAAACGCCTCTCTGCTCTCGTAAAAAAGTGCTGCGGGCCTTTCGAAGGCCGCGGGGGCTCAGCTGCTCGGGGTTGCACCTCTCCTGCCAGCACTGGGCCCCTCTCACATACGGTGCAAGCGGGGAAGGATGCTGTGTGCCCGCAGCCCTGCATCCCTCCTCTGACGCTCTCCCGCCTCACTGGAAAGCCTGCCCGAGCGATCCGTCCTCACGTGCTACTCATCCCGGCTTGGCCCGAGCCACGGAGGAGCGGGCAGCCCTCGGCACCACCGTTTCAAATGACACTGGGCTGGTGGTGTAGCTGACGCACCGGCTTGCCAGCACTCACGAGCCAGGGAACGGTGCCATGGAGTGGGAGAGTGTGGCCAGGCAGCATCCCCCGGCCCCAGGCACGGCAAATACAGGCGGGGCTGGTTGCTGTCAGCGCCCGCGTGGGTGCCGTGTTGCAGAGGGGTCAGTCGGACCTTCTGCTGATGCTGGACCCACTCTCAGGGTTATCAATATCAACATCGAGCCTGCGGTGCTGAGGCTTTGGCGACCGTGCCCTGCTGGGATGTGGAGGTGGCACAAGAGCTTTCCGGTGGCTTTGCTCACAGCCCCAACATGGGGGGTAAAGTTGGGACATGCCGCTTGGGGGCCCATGCTCCCCTCCATCACAGCCCATCATCCCTGCACTGCCGCAGGGCCCCACGACGCCTGGTTTGGCTCATTCTTTAGCTCCATGCAAAGCTCTCCTGCTCTCTGGCTGGACTAGGAATCGCCTGGCTGCATCTGGAGCTGATGCTCTGCTGAAGTCCTCAGGGATGAGCCTATCTCCTTCCTCCAGATCCCTCAGCCAAAGGGCTCATGGTCTACAGCAGGCAATGTGTCACCCCAATTTCTGTTTGTTGTCATGGGGCTGGCAAGCATTGCCTTCAAAATCCATCTGTGAGCTCTGCAAGTTGCTGGGTTAGGGATAACAAACTCCTAAGGCACCGCATCCTGCAGCGAGCATCATTCTGGTGCCGTGGTGCCGGGTGCTGGCCCCCTTCTCTGCCCAACTTCTGTGTGCTGGACCGAGCTCTGCTTCCTCTGTGGGAGGGCTAATTCCCCTCTCCTCACGCATCTGGCCCCAAAACAGAGTTTGTGTGATGTGGTATCTCTACCGAATCCTCACTGCACCTCAGCAAGTTTTTAGAGTCATAGAATCATGGAATCATTTAGGTTGGAAAAGCCCTTTAAGATCCCCAAGCCCAACCGTTCCCCTAACCCTGCCATCCCACCACCAAACCCTGGCCCTAAGCACCTCCTCTGCCTGGCTTTTAAATCCCCCCAGGGATGGGGACTCGACCCCTTCCCTGGGCAGCCCCTTCCAGTGCTGGACAACACTTGCGGGGAAGAGATTTTTCCCAATGTCCAACCCAAACCTGCCCTGGCACAACTTGAGGCCATTTTCTTTCCTCTTCTTCCTTCATTTCCACACCAAACCCCCTCCAACATTAGGGGCTTGTGAAGCAAGTGAAAAAAGCCTGTGCATAACCGACCCCACCAAACCCTCCAGCCCACCCTGCTAGGCCAGCCTGATGGACTCGTAATTTAATGAGCTCTTCCATTTTAATGTTAACCATCCTCATCCCCCAGCTGGGCTAATGAACACCGGCAGGATTTTTTTCCTGCGTTCATAAATATTTCCCTGCTGCTGTGAAGAGGCTGTTTTTCCCTCTACTCCATGTACTGGATGAAGATGGCTGCTCTGCCAGCTCACCATGTAAATTTAATAGCATTCCAAAACCTCTGCCCGACATAAATATGAATGTATTTCATCCACGAGGAACCTGTTATTGAAGGAGCGGCGGTGCTAAATCATTCAGAAGGTTATTGTTTGAAGTACTTGCAGTCCACAGTGTCTTGGCTATTACAGCTCAAAAAAAGGGGAGGGAGGGCAGAGGGAAAAAATGAGTGGGGATCATGGAAACCTCTTTAAATGAAGGAGCTTATGCGCCGAGATCAACAAGGTATAAACAGGGCATTGCCAACCAGCAGGGCTGGCCCCGGGAGGACGGGCCAGCTGCAAGCAGCTCTACAAATTATTCACTGGCAATTGCTTTCTTGCTGCTGCCCTGACTTATTTACACTCCAAAAGATTTCTGAAGTGTGTTTATTTAAGAAAGATGAATCCAGAGGCTCTGGAAGGGGAGAGCAGCTTTCCAAAGGAATCCGGCCCCCCACGACACAATTTGTTTCGCTCGTTAACCCCTCCGCGCACGGAAGAGGTGGGAGCGCCCTAAGTGCTTATGCATTATGCATCCATGTGCCGCACCGGGAAGTCCTGAGTTGATGGAGGCTGAAAGTTAAAAGGCATTTCTTGTGCTTTTCCTTACTCCTCAGTGTCACTCTGGAAGATGGGGTGATGTTGTGGGGGTGGAGAAAATTGGGGGAATGATAGCTCTTGTGCCCAGACACCGACCGCCGCGGTGCAAATGGAAGGAGCTTCACCGGTTCCTGAAGGATGGGTCTGCCCCTGATGTTAACACCGCTTACCAAATTCAAACATTTCAACCCCCCCTTTAGTAAACTCCCTACTTTCTCTAAAGAGTTTTGTGGCATCGGTACATGAAAACACCCAAATCCTCATCTTCAACCCCGTTAAGAAACGTAGTTCTGGGTATGGCAAGGACTCGGGGAAGGCACAAGGTCCAAAAAGAGACCTTGCATGGGCACTGCACCTTCTCACTAAGCTTGTAACGCTCCGAGTTCCTGAGCTGTTTTCAGTCATTTAATCGATGATGCCGCTGTATGTGGTCGCATCTCTGTCCTTTGCTCTTTACTGATTCATCTGTTCCCCAAGAAAATGTTTGAAATGAATCTGCTTTTTTCACACCTGCAAATTGCAGGAGCAGATGGACTGCCTGCACAAGTGCTATATTTTAAGATGCCAGCCCCATCTTTGGGAGGGCATAATTAGGCAGATGTTTACCTGCCCATAACGAGTTGGGTTTGTGCTACAGTTAGCTCTAAGGGATAAACCTTTATGCCCTGTAGAAGTGTCTTTTAGGTGTGTGTGCCTCACAACCAGTAACCCTCTCCCGCATTTGGGAGACGCCCCCAATGGACATCGTTCTTGTGCCAAGGCATCAAAGACTGATGCCTGGAGCAGCCCGGCTCTCTCAGGTTACCAAGGGATGACCATGCTGGATCATTTTGCTGTTGATCCAGCTCCAGATAAGCAGTGGTTATTTTCCTGTCACTTTGCTCCTCTACGTGATACCGAAGGAACCCCCTCTCGTTTCCACCGAAGTTCAGCTGCACATACAATTAATGTGAAGCGCTCAGTCCCTGTGGCCTGGACGTGCTTGGGCACTAGAGCAGCACGTATTCATTTTTTATGATGAGTGAAATACATCTTTCACAGCTCAGCGTTGAGAGTTTTGATTTTTGGCAAGGGGCCTTCATGTTCGGATACTCCTTGCGCATCGCAACAGGGCACAGCTATTAAAAACACAATTTAATTTTGGTCTCGTTGCTGATCAGTCCAGTGGGAATTCTCACTTAATCAAACTTTTCATTGTAAATTGCAGAAAAATCAGTAATTGCTCTGATAATTGAATTTTCAGATCGTGTATCAAAGGAGTAATGCCATGGATGGGAGAAGCAGTAGGCTGCCTCTGGAAGCCCAAACATCTGAAATGGAAAATTCTGCAGAATTGAGATAAAGGTTTGAATATACTGCTGGAGAGCTAAGAATAGACCATATTATTTATATCGTCAAAGGAAGCGGCTGAAATCACAGAGATCTTCAGAGAGTAAAGATGCTCAGACAGTTATGCACAGGACTCGTGTTGGTGGAGCTGAAGTGGAAAGCTACTGACGTCTCAGCACAGGCACGCTGCTCCCAGCGGGCCCCGCAGACTAGGCGGCATTTTATGCAGAAGAGAAATGCCAGGCTTTTCCCTCCTGGAAGACACACTCAGGGCATCCTCCAAGCACCCGAGCAGGGAGTAACTCGCCCCTGCGCCCCACTGGCTGCGTCTCTGCTGCGCTGAAGTCCCTGTGTGCCGTGTTTGTCCCACATCTTCGACAGAGAGCTTTATTTCAGAAATTCATTCGTGTTCTCCCATTGAGTTATTCTCCAAGTCCAGTCCTTCTCAGAAGTTGATTTCTGACTAAATCAGAGGATAAAACGAAGCAGCTAGTGGGAAAAATTCAAAACATCCTTCTAATTAAAAATAAAATAAAATAGAGGCCTCATAGCCATAATAGATGACTGCGTTTCTCTGAAGTTCACATACTTGAAGAACTGCCCCTCTCTCCTGGGACCATGACAGCACCACTCAGTTTTTCCTGTACTTCAGATGCTTTCAAGCTCAGAAGTGTTTCCAGAAGTGCAATAAATGCCTGCTTTCAGTCCGTGTTTAATTTTTCTCTTTTCTCCCAAGTAGGTGTCCTGTTTCTTCAACGACACTTTCCACCTTCCCCTCTGGCTCCCCATCTCTCTAATTGAAGGTGACCATCTCCAACCCTGAGAAGTATAGAGATGGAGGGGTCCTGCTCCCTCTCACAGCTCGCAATGCCAGTGGCTTTGGGGAAATGGCTCCAACGGACAAGAGAGGAGAGTCAGAGACCATGTGCCTGCTCCCCCTGTGCCTGTGCGATACCTTTGTCCATCAAGTTAAGGCAACAGGGGGGTGTGAGCTGAAGGTTGGAGCATGCCCATCTGCAGGACTGGGAGACAGATGCTGGGTGTGAAGCATGCCCGTGGCCTGCTCCGAGAGGCTCAGGTGCCAGATGAAGGATCTGCTTTCCTGGGAGAAACAAGCAGCGCCAACCACAAACGGCACCCAGGACCCCCCCGCCCTGCAGAGGCGGGGAGCAGGGGCTGTTTTCGCACTGCCGACCGTGGGTGCCTGGCTACGGTGCCACCAGCCTCTTCACGGAACCACAGGCAGCGCTTGCAAAGGCGGCGATCGCTCATCGCTTTCATCAGTTTAGGTACGGAGGGAGAGCTGATGTTCATGCTAATTCAGGCTTCTTTTGACGCTAGATGTCTATTCGGCTTTGCCAGCCCTGTGTCCCTCTGAGCCAGCTGGATGCCGGAGTTTCTCCACCGTGCCGTGACAAGAAGTTACACTGGGCTTTGCAAAATAAATGTGCCAGCAGATTTTGGCAGGTGGTTCTCTCCCTGCCACGTTTAGACGGTATTAAGTTCTTTCACTTAAACGGTATCAAATGTTTACATCAGAGTAATGACAAAATATCCTCCTTTAATTTTTTCCTTTCATTTTAATTTTCCCCCGCTTCCACTTATCAGCTAAGTGTTGCTATTGCCACGTAGCAAAAATTCTCAAACTGTTCAGCTCAGCTTTTCACTGTCAAGAATTCCAGCAGAACCGCTTTCCCTGAAAATTGTGGGATTTTGAGAAAGTTGCATTTTTAGACAGAAAATTACTTCCAGGGAAATAAATAAGATCGGATGGAGTGCATGTGCTGGCATTCGCTCAGCTCCTTCCATCTAGGGGAAGGGGAGTTGTTTTTAAATCCATTCACTTGACCGTGCAGAAAAAAAATGGCTCTGATTTGTTCTGATGATTAAAACGTCCAAAAATATCGGTTTCCTGTCCATCATTCAGAACGTGTTTGTGTCAGACATCAAGAAGAAGGAAAAGTTTATCCTTGAGCAGTGTCAGAAGACCATGAAACCGGCTACCTCCAGCTGCAAGTGCCGTTTGCCACTGCTGCTGGGCTTGATGGTCATTCCCACCCCATGCACAACCACTGCCTCAAGGTTAGAGGCGTACAGAGATCGTGGACACATTCATCTGCAGACCCATAAACCCATGTAGGTAACTGCTGCTGCTAAGACGACCAGAAATTCTGTGCTAAATGATCCAGCAGGCAGCTTTTGCTGATGGCATGCATTTAAGTCACAACAAGCATCTCGGGCACTCTTGCCCTCCTGGTGAAGAACCAAGCATAGCGGTTTTGCTGTGGTACCCCCGGCTTCATCCTTTGGTATTGCAATGGCAATGCTACCTAGCACATCACTGGCAAGAAAACATGCTCCCCTTCCCTTTTGCTTTCTCCATCTACTGCATTTCAAGCGTGGGATGGGCAAAATGAAAAGGCTCTACGGTGGTTTAACAGTCCATGGCATCCTCAAAGGGTGAGAACCAAGGTGTCGGGCCAGGAGAGCTCTTAGGCTGCTCAGGTCCCCCGGCCACTGCTGGTGCCAGGTGTTGTGGGAGGGAAGGGGGGGTTGTGTAGCTCTGAGACGTACATGGGGTGACAGCGAGGTTGGCAGCCCCTTCTTCTCGAGAGCGCTGATGGAAATCTAGCCTGAGAGGAAGTTTCAAAAGGTAGGTGAAAGCTATGGAGAAGTAGGTGGTTCGGAGGCGATGATGAAGAAGTGGCAGAGGGAAAGGGTGCTCCCAACAGCACATTGCTTTCCAGAGTGACATGTGTAACATCGCACCCCGGGCAGCACCAGGGATGTATCCGTACCCAGCGCCAGCTCTTCCCCCATGCAGTTCGCACAGCAACCATGCTTTTCCAAGAAAATGTCAGGGGAACATACTGCTGTGATAGTCTAAGTTGCATTCGCTCCTCATACATTCCTGGGGAGACGGAGAAAGATAAACTCTCCAAAGTCACCAGGAAGCACGCTCACGGGGGAGCACAACTGGGATCATCTCCGCGGGGCTCACACCCCGAGAACCAAGGCTGCCTGAGCACAGAGAGGGTGGGATTGAGGAGTTGCATCTGCAGGCGAGCAGGCATCAAGCAGGCAGGCTGGGGAGCAGCCCCTGTGCCAGCCCCTGCCTAAAGACCCTCTTGCATATATCTTGGGCCCAGCCTTATTGGGGAGCTCTTCTTTAGGTGATGACACAGCCAGTACTCCTCATCTGCTAAGGATGGGTTAGCAGAGCCACATAAACGGGGGGAGCGGTGCGCCAGAAGGGCTTTAGCTCTGGGGGATTGAGGAGTGCAGGATGCTGGGGAGCTGAGCAGATGCAGGGGGAAGCTCCAGGTACCCCACTCTTCTGCTGTCCCAGATAACTCGATGTACTCGAGAGGAGAAGTCATGTTCGAATGTAGCAGTTAGGGATTCTGTTAGAAAACCCATACTCTGCTTTAAGGGGCTTCTGACAAGCAATAGGAGGAGGTGAGCAGAGCACAGAGTGGCTCTGCAGCTCCTGCAGTTATTTTCTTTAAGATGGAGCTGTTGATAGGCAACCAAGTTAAAAGCTGGAGGGACACAGCTGATGTTTTCTCTTTCCCTTCATGATCATCCTTCTCTTCTAACCCTTTTAGACTATTTGCATGCAATAGATCCTTCAGAATAGCCACCTCTCTAAATCTGGAGAGGAAAAAAAATACCCATTTCATAGGGGTTACCCAAGCTATCTGCCCCCAGTCAATTCTGGCTGCGCCTCTCAGCCAGCTGTTTGCCTGGAGGCAGCTTCGAGCCTTCTCCCAAAGCAGAGCGGGACCCAGGCCAGGGCTTTGAGACTAGGAAACTAAGTCTTAGACACTTTTCTTTGGGAGAGAAATAATCTCTATCACCTTCACAATCAAGGCTTTTTCTGGGCTCTGGCTCAACTGCTTGGGTGTTGCAGCAGCGTAGGAGGTACTTCTGGTTTTAGGGTTCCTGCAACTCAGAGCCGTCAGGAGCTCAGACAGGGAGGAGAGGGAAATCCGAGAAGTGTGAAATCTAAGCCCTAGCATTGCTTTTTTTCAGGTTCCTAAAGAAGAGGAAAATGGCAAACCGTACTGTAAACTGGAGGCTGGACCCTTGGGAACTCCTCAGACTTTGACTGCTGAACACCTTTTACTTCTCTTTGCAGCGAAGTTTTTTGCTCTTAGCTATCCTACTCAGGTCTTCCATTGTGTACGTGCCATTTCCCTGCTCGCCTGCTGGAAAGGCGGAACTGTATTGCCAGCCTAAGGCAAGCCACTGGCCAGACCTCTTCCAAACCCCCTCCATCAGGCAGCCCCGTGGCAGTGCCCCAGAGTGCCAGCGCAAGAAACAGCAGGCTTCGACCGCTACCATGCCCTAACTTACGGCGTTGTTAGAGGCTGAAAGCTCTCTCTATCTCACTTAAGCTTAACTGCTAAAAACACTAAAAGCTTCCACCCTTGCTCAGTGGCAGCTCTGGTACCGATTGATTCAACCCTGAAGTGCTTCCCAGCCCCTCCAGCAGTACGGGGGATGGTGGATTTGGATCCAGGTATCAGCAGCTCCCAGGGGGCAAACCATAAAAGCTTATAACTTTTCAAGTCTGCGAGGCTGCTCTCTTTCTAATGCCTGTGTATCGACGGGGCAAGGCTGGAAGACCCATTGGTACTGAGCCACTGGGAGGCAGGACTTGATCTGAAACATACTGGGAAAGTTTGCAGTTCCAAACTGACCTGACCCTATGGCTCAGGGTGCATCTATGCGTAAGCACAACAGAACTTTACACTTTAAGGTCAAGTTCAAACCCCCAGAAGATTCCAGCATTGTGAAAAATGACTTGAAAGAGTTTAGAGGAGTAATGGGAAGTAGAGGTTTAGCTAAAAGACACCCAGCATCTTCAAAGGCAGGAGCATCTCAGGATGTGGCAACTGAATGGGCAAATCTTGCAGCAGCCTCAGCTGCTCCGAGACGTTCCCATCCAGCACCAGGCAGATGAACGTGAACACGTTAGCAGTGACCCTGTAGAGCACCAGCACCAGGCGCCCCATGAGAGACCACTCACACAGACAGAAAGTCCCAAGGTCTTTCAAACCTTGCTTCAAGCTCCTGAGCTGGTACAGCAAAGACAAGAGGGGAAGGGAAAAAGTTGGGAGGTGTGGAGGACAAAAGGCAGAAAGAAGGATACAAATGCAAGACAAATCAGAGCTGAGAACTGTCTTGCTTCAGAGTCCCCTTTAGTGTAAGGAACATACTCTGCTAGAGTTTTCCTCTCTCCCTGCCAGCCTGGCGTAAGCCCAAATTAAAACTAGAGGATATTTTTTGCAGTGCAGGTTTTTCCCCCCCGATCCCATCCCATTACTGCTATCAGCCATGGGTAGCTAATGCGGTCGAGAGACCAAGCACTAGAATGAAGCTTGAAGTAAAGATCAGGCAAGCAAAGCTTACAGGAAGTGGGAATGGCCACTGGATACTTGGACAGCTTGACACGATTGACCTCCTTGGGAAGAAGGCTGAGAAACCTAGAGGAGACGCTATCGGGCAGTGAGGGGGAAGAAATAGCAAAGGAGGTTTATCGTCTGCTTGTGCACACGCATTGCGTTAGGTGAAAACAGAATCTGAGCTTGCCTACCTCCCTATCGGTTACTGATCAGGCTGTCACCTCACATTAGATTGTCTCAACGTACAAAATCCCTCACTGGGTAACTTTTCCCCAAAAACTCCATTTCTCCTTCTATCAGTTTTTGCTGCAGCAGTAGCTTTTCCGCACGAGCAGAAGCTGATGTTTATGATTATGCTTGCAAATGCCAAAAGTTCCCCCAGAATCAAACCCGACCCACGGTTACCTGACAAGTACACTATTTTAAAATCTTTTGCAGGGGGAAAAAAAAAAGAAAGATCCATGGTTAGGCAAAAAGATACATAAATAGCAGTCTGCTTGGCGTCATGATCACAAACACCAAAAACATTCGGGGACCTCTTTTATGTGCCGAGTATTTAATTGAGTCCTGCAGCGCAGTGACTCCCTAAACCTTTAGTGAGCTCAGCTCTGCTTTTGAGGCTCTAATTTGCTGTTGCCATGACATTGTTAATGTCTGAATTGCTTTTTTTAACCGCTCTTCTCCTTCCATCTCTTTGCAGAGGCACGCTGAAATAGTGGGCACAAGCTGGTCTCGTAACAGCCTGCGTGGCCTCAAAAATAACAGAAGGGTGTTCGTTTTTCCAAGCTGGATGGCCGACACAGTCCTGACAGACGGACAGTTACAGTCCTGACGGATGATAGCTTTGTAACTGGAGAAACCACAATGAACGTATCTGACCTGGTTGAGAGAATGTTGGCCCTTGGGGGGGTAGGGGTGGTGAGGGTCTTTCTGGGTGCTTTAAATAGTAACTTTCAGAAGAAAGGTTATTAAATAAGCAAAAATTCATGGTTCTCTTATGCTTAATTGGGCTTCCAGAGTGTACAGAATAATTTGAAATTGCTTGGCAGTGAGTTTATTAACATATTTGCTTCCCAGATCCAACTGAGAATGGAGAAATCTCTGTCAAGGTCAACCTTAGCAGAAGAGCATTGCTTCCTTAGGCAACACTTTCTGCAGGAGAGGTCCTTCCTTTAATGGGATAACCTATACGGAAAGGCTGAGAGAGTTGGGCTTGTTCAGCCTGAAGAAGAGGAGACTGAGAGGGGACCTTATCAACACCTACAAATATCTTAAGGGTGGAAGTCAAGAGGATGGAAGCAGTCTGTTTACAGTGGTGTCCAGCGACAGGACTAGGGGCAACGGGTGCAAACTGAAACATAAGAGGTTTCAGTTGAATAGGAGGAAAAACTTCTTTACTCTAAGGGTGACAGAGCACTGGAACAGGCTGCCCAGGGGGGTTGTGGAGTCTCCTTCTCTGGAGATATTCAAAGCCTGCCTGGACGAAGTCCTGTCTAGCATGCTCTAGGAGAACCTGCTTTAGCAGGGGGGTTGGGCTAGATGATCTCCCAAGGTCCCTTCCAACCCTTGCAATTCTGTGATTCTGTAACCTTCCGATTGCCTGGCTTCTTAATGATACAGTAGCCTTGGCTGTTCAGGGCTTTAAAGAGGATGGTTTTAGTCGTTTTGAAGAATAAATCATCTCAGCTCACCTTCCCTGGGCTTCAACTCATCCCTCCGACCAACCCCCCGATGCCCACACCCTGCAGCCTGTCTCCTTCCAGCCTTGCACTGCAGCAAACTCCCCTGTTACCACCTGCAACCCCAGCTACACCAGGCTGACCAACGCTGCCCCACCAGGGGGGCGAGGGGACGGAGCCCAGCCTGCCCCTGCTGCTTTCTCCAGGGGCAGATCTCAACCTTCTGAGCACAAACCTGCAGTAATTCATCTGAGATTGCCTGCTGTGAGCTGCTCCCAGCAAATTCATCCAGCACGAGTCCCAGTCCCTGCTCCAGCACGAGTCCCAGTCCCTGCCCCAGCACGAGCCTGAGCCAGACTCCAAAGGTATTTTGATACCGGTATTTTTGCCTTTGGGATATGTCTTCTGGTTACCAAGGCTAGAGAAGTGGAAGATGTTTAACAAGCGTCGAGACTTTAAAAAAAAAAGCAGCGAGCTTGACAGAAGGAACAGTGTGTTCTCTAAAGGTGCTGTCAGGATCGTAGGTGAGACTTTAGCAGCTGTCACGACGCAGAGGTACCGCTGCCTTTCCCGCAGGTGAGAGGGCGATCACAGCGCCTGGAGAGCTGGCCTTGGGAAGGGCGGCCGGGAAGGGCCCGACACTGGCAGACCCCACACTCGTGAGCTGCCTTGTGTTGTAAGGATGTGCACGGCTGTTGCGGTGCCTCCTCGTGGCACATGGTTTTAATTCTGACATGTAAAGCAGAGACTGAGATCGACTGCTCCTGAATGCTCACTCCTACAGGATAGGTGGTGTTCCCTTAATGTCCCGGCCAGGTGTAGCTGGAGCCTTTTCAATTCCATCTCTGCTGGGTTCTGCCCTGGGCGATCGTCTCTTTACCAGGGCTTTCTCAAGTCAATGATATAATTCCCATTCGGCGGGGAAGAAGAATGGGTCCACAACTGCTAGGTCTTTTGGGGCCATACAGAGCGCTACTTAAGGCTTAATAACCCCGTAATGGCTTTGAATATTTCCTTGCTTCGGTCTCGGTTTTTATGTGTATATTTGAAAATAAATAGCGCTCTTGGAACGCGCTAACAGTGACATCTGAGTATTTCCAGGAACCGACACTATAAAAATGTCTGCCCACCACCGAAAGGAACAGAGATGGACATTTCAGATAACAATCAAATACCTTTGATTTTCCCTGTGCCAGGGAACACGGATGCGGTCTCCGCCTCACGGGCATTCTTTGGCGTGCCTCGTTAGGACGTTATGAAATGTGGCTCTATTTGTTCTGTTGTAAAACAGCAAAACAAGCCTTGGGGCCAGCTTGACTTCGACGGGGCTGGATGTACAGAGGCTGCAGCTCTGCCCCTGCGCGGGGATGCTTGTGGCTGGAGCAGGATGGGCTCGGGGCGAGGGGGAGATGATCGCTCGCGACTTCTTACTGTTCCCTTCCCTTCCAACAGCTCCGCCAAGGGAGCCCTGACCGAGGGCTGCTACTCCCTCTAATGCAGAAGCTTGGCAAGACCAGTTCTGCTGTGTGAACGCACATCTGCAGGATTTCAAAGGTTTGGGTCTTTAGGAGAGAGGTGGAGGCAAAGGCAGATACAGAGCACTTTCAGAAACTGTTGTTTTTCCCAAGTTGGAGCTCTTAAGCTAAACAGATAGCTGAGAACAGCTCCTTGGAAATACCACAGGGACTCTACAGTCTTGCTGTGTTTTTTCACTCTATGAATACCAGGGAAATGTGTTTGGTTTGGTTTGTTTTTATTAATAAATAGTTGCAAAGAGCAGACCAGAGCACCAAGGTTAAAACAGGCACAGGAAAACTTTCCACGGCTGATTTTGCCAGTGCATTTAACAAATCTTGGGTGTTCTCACCTACTAGGGAGTCTCTTAAGGAGTCCAAGCGGGTGTCTGATCTGCGCAAGCAAGGTGAGCAGCCGCATGCACTTGTACATATATTGCACTTATAATAACATACAGAACCAGCCCACACCTCTTCTGCTATTGCACATGCCAGTGTGTCAATGGGCAATGTCTAATCCTGCCCTTTGCTAATCCAGTCGTGTTCGCTTAACCATGTTAGCCCAGTTACTCCCAAGCTCGTTCCCCCTATAGCGAATAATCTTCACGTTCAAGTGGCAGCGGCTCATCTCCATTTTTAGAGATTTGAATATCAGCCACCAACTTAGACGGAGATTGCTCTGGAGATCTACCAAATATGGACTCTTTGAAAATTCAGTCCTTCCGGAAAGGTCAGAAGTAGGGATTGCAAAATCTCTTCTAGCCTGGCAAGCTTGCTCTGAGTTGCCATGCTTTGGGCTGAGTGACCCCTGACTTTGGACCAAGCTCTAACAGTGTCTTTTAATCCTAGCTTTTCAGCCATCATGACGGGATGTTGCCATGTGAGCTCACATCAGCTTTATGTACAACTCAAAGCAGCACGTAATTGCTGGTTTCAAACCCTTGAAGAGTTTCCCCTGCATGATATAGTTAATACAGAACTTTAAAATACCGTGCGGGAGCAAATTAGAGTGGCGTGAAACAGGATTGTAGTTACAACATCTAATTAGAAAGCACTGTGAATTGTGCACTTTTTATAACATATAAGCTGGTTATAAATAGGGCAGCTGGATAAGACAAACAAAAAGTTGCTTCTTGAAATCTGGTGATGCAGAAGAGCTTTACAGGATCGGCTCTCTCATCAGAAACCAGAGCAGTTTGAGGTCCTCCTGCCTCAAACCCTGGATGGCTGCATCCCAGGACAGCAAAGCTTAGTTTCTCTAGTTCCACGAGCAAGAATTAAGCCTTTCAGCTCATGTCTCCTCCTGGGCATAGACTAAGGGGTCAATGGCAACGTTTTTCAAGTTTTTGGTTGAAGATGAGCTGCTTTCATCGAGAGCCTGCAAAGGTATCTGCCTTCCTCCAGGTACGCGTGGACCTAGGAAGGACTTTGCTGAGATAGGTATCGCCAGGCCTGGCCTGATGTGCGAAGAAGGCAGGATGGCTCCTTTGGAGACATGGCGACAACGTGCAGACCCAGAGGAACCGTCCCCTTCCCCTCTGGCACTGCTTTCTGTTTGGCAAAGGAGGCCACCTCCCGAACGAATGCCACTGCACTCCGGGGTATTTCAATGAGACACACTGACTTGGTTCGACATTTAACAAACTGCTTTGGTTTTAATTTTGTTTCTTACTTGCCAATTCAAACGCCTTATTGCCACAGCAACAGAAGGACCTCAGTGGGAAGAGCAGGGTTGTGTTACCCATCAGAGCCACCAGAGCCTCATCTGCCCCCTCCATGCAGGGTGGCTCTGTCGGTCTGTCCAGCTGCGGGGCCCTTCTGCTTTGACATCTCACCTTAAGGGGTGGAAAAGGAAGCCTAACTCCAGATAAACAATCTTGGGCCATGTCTATGGGATGAAAGGCTTCCAGCTTCTGCCTGTGCTTTCAGAGGGGTGCTGACCCGGAGGTGTGCGCTGGCAGCAAGCGCGACGGCATCGCTGTCCCTCCGCGGAGGGGCACTGCAGCATTTTGAAGCCCGGGGATGAAGGCCTGGTGGCGAGGATGGTCCACGTGAGCCATCTGCCCTCGTGGGTTGCTCTCTGCCACATCGTGTGTCCTATCTGCAGAGGCAGAGCCTGCTCTTGGAGACAAGCCATTCCCAGCGATAACGGACGGGACAGCTTTCGCCCTGTTTATTTCTGCCTGTCCTAGCCAAAAGCTCAACCTGTGGATGAAGAGAATAGCTATTCACAGAGCTGGGCAAGTACGTGCAGACCCGACCTTTAGAACAACCCTTCACAGTTACGGAGATGCTACTTTTATCTCTCCACTACTTGGTATCCTATTTAGCACTCGGCTAGAACTTACTGCCCCTTTATTTCCTCTACGAGCTGGAAACAACCATCTGAGCAGCTTTGCTGGTAGTCCTGCAGGTGAAACTGGGCCTCCCTTCCTTCCGCACATCAAGGGCTTTATTTCTGACCACTTCTAGAATACGCCCATCCGGATTTGGGTGCTAGGCACTGCTTCAGATGCCCTGGACTTAGAACTGTAATTTTGTGTGCCCGCACCAAGGTGCTGGCAGTCCTGCTAAGCGTTGCACACAATGTCCCGATGGCTGGTTCAAACCCAGTATTATGGGAACCCACAACAGAGGCCAAGGGCTGGGTGTCTCTGGCTTTGGAAGAATTTAATCTCTCAGAGCTAACACCTTTACTGCAAGCATTAATGGGCACTTTTCATTAGCAGCCTCCTCTTCCAGGCCAACTGAGAGGAAAGAGAAATTAAGTTGGGGTCTCCCTGTGTCCTGCCTGGACTGGGGCTGCTGTTTGCAGGGGGTGCTCGTGTGAAGCTCACTCGAATCCTGGCACTCGCCTTGGAAGGCAGCACCCATTCTTCCCCCAGCTCCTGCCCCTGTGGAGAGGAGCTGCCTGGTTCAGAGAGGAAAAAATATCAGCATTGCCCCTGCCTGCCTGAGAAGATCCCAATCTTCAGCCTGTGGGTGATTGCCCCTCTGCTAGAACAGCCAAGAGGAGAACCCAGTTCAGTGCTGGTGAGTGGGAGAGGGGGGAACGGTTCACTGGAAACCCTCCTGGCACTATTAAACCTCCTTCACGGTGTTGAGCGTAGCAATCTGATCAGTAACTCCTGGTCTGAACAGGGAACTGCATAATCAGTATGAAGGGAAATCTGATTTTCCTGGCTCGAGGAACTTGCCGGACTAATTCTTCCTGATCCCAGGCGACACCCTATGGCTTCTTATGGAAAAGGGCTTATAACCGCACGGTGCGCTGGCGCTGCCCGATGCGTATAATACGGTTTGTAAGGGCTGTGGGGGAGAATATCTGTTTACATCTGCAATTTAACCCGCAGCAAGCTGGTGCTTTGTGGTGGACTCAGCCCCTTGAGCTCGGTTCTCTTCCTAAAGGGTCTCTGAAACCTCACCAGCACTGGAACTAACCCCCGGCGATCTCTTGGAGGATGCCAAGGCAAGTCAGATAATGATAGTGTGGCGTGATAGGCTCCCCCCTCGTATTTGCTGCCCACTCTTTCTTTGCAAAGCTGACGGCAAAGGAGAAAGGGACATGGCGCAATAGCCTGCCCACTCCCTCCATCCTTCGTGCTCTTGGATCGGCCCAGAGAAATGAAGCTGAAAATGCATGCTGACAAGCAGCATGACCCCAGAACGGGGGCCTCGCCTGCATTTTAGGGGGCAGATGATCAGTGGTGGAAAGGCAGCTGAGAGCTGCTGCCTGTGTGGATTACTATTAGCAGCTCTGCCCTCATCATCTTTCTTCTTCTTCTTCTTCCAAATAAACGCATCAGCTGATCATGCTTTCTGGTTCGAAATGTGCTGGGCATGGCTCACTCCTTGGCTTTACCGTGCAGGGGTGCCCAGGGAAGGAGATGCCTGCGTGCAGGCTGCTAGGGATGAGCACGGCAACTGCCGGAACGGGGCCAGGCGTTGTACCCTATGGCTCCTTCGGGAGCGGGACGAGCAGAGCCAGAAAAGGGGTGTCGGCCCAAGAGGTGGCTTTTAAGGTGATTCAATACAGTAAAATGTCTGTGCATACAGCCCATGACTGTGAAATAAGTGGCAGTGTATTCTGAGCCCAGCTCCTCTTGGTTTTGGAGACCTCATGGCCCGAGAGCCTTGATGCTGAAATTGCTCAGCGTCCTCATACTGGGGGATAGGCTTCCTCCTCCTGGTACACAGTTCGGGGCTTTAGGGTTGGGAGTGTTATGCTAATGGTTGGACTTGATCTTAAAGGTCTTTTCCAACCTGAACGATTCTATGATTCTACGGTTGTTTTGTGCATGTACATTTTTTTGCTTGGATCACCAACAAGAAATAGTGACGCTTGTCTCTTAGTCCGCAATGACATGAAGAGCAGCTGAGCCAAAAGCTCAGCCCTGCGGAGCCTTGCATGCTGCTGCAAATCATCCTATAGCCTTCCCTGAGGTTTTGTTCTTGGAGAGAAAGTTCGGAAAATAAGGATTTTTGCCTACTCACTCGTCACAAGACCAGACTGAACTTGGCTCATGATCCACTGTAATGCTGAATACAGTCTTTTCAGCCTTGGTATGTCTTCGCTTCTGGAGTAAATTAAATAAAGAAGCCTGCAATAGCGGCATGCGTACTCCAACCGCAGATGGCAGATTTAGCCCCACGCCGCTTCCCGGCTGAAGGGTCTCACCGGTGGCAGTGAGCAAGGGAAGACACGTGTGTGCCACGGCAGCGAGGAGAAGCAGAACTCGAACATGCTAGCATGAAGCTGTGGGCCCTGGGAGGGGCTGCCTGCAATGCGCATCGAGGGAAGCTGTGGTAAAGCAAAAGCCTGTTTAAAACTACAGGACTCGAAGAAGGACAGCACAGGTATTGCTGGTTGGAAACCTTTGCGTGCCTCATAAACACGGAAGTGGGACTTGGCAAGAGAAAAGCTTTCCTAAGCTTGTAGCACCAATAACAGCAATTAAGGAGAATAAAAGCTGGGAGAAAAAATGGATTCGAGACCTTTGGCTAAGGTGCTGGTGAGGAAAAACTAGCCTAAAATTCCCCTATCTTTGGCACACACAGAAATGTCACGCTGCGCCTCCAGATAGGTTGTGTTGCCAAAACCTACCCTGTATAAAAGAAAAATAAAAAGGAACCCAAATGTGATGACATGTAGAAGGGGGGAATGGAGATGAGGCCTGGATCTCGCTTGGAAGAAACTAAGTCCCAACTTTACAGAACTAACTCCAACCCACTGGATGGTGACTACCAGGACCTCTTCCTTCTCAGAAAGATTTCCCCGTGTTGCCTGGAATAACGCCTACCAGCACTAACAGCTCTCGCAATTTTAAATCAGAACTCAGTAAAATCGGCAAGGCAAACGTTCTCCTGGCCTCGGGAAATGCCCTCTACTGCTCTGCCACTGCCTGCTCGTGCTCTGCTCTGATCACAGGGACGGAGCGGTGTGGGTTGGGCTGCGCTCCCAGGGGAGTGAGCAGGGCTGTGCCCCGCCGTGCCCTTCCCGAGGAAGGCTTGGCAAGGAGCCTTCCTCCCCTGGAGCACAGCAGCTGCCGGCAGGTGGAAGGGAACAGGATGGGACCCTTTTTGCTTCCCAAACTATTACCTGTGAAGACCTATTTTGGAGCTGTAAGTCCGCTTGCACCTTCCCTTCTTAATGGATGCTTGTTTCCTCTGTGCAATATATTCCCCTCCCGTCCCTACTTGTAAAACCTCCTAAAAACGGAATCAATTTCCCTGGAGGACAGCGTCTCGCTCCTGTTTTGCCGTCAGCCTAGCCTAGGCTCTGGTTGCATGCAACCCATCACCCAACAGCCTGGACACCCAACCAGACATCCATAAGGTATATCTAGCAAGTAAAATCTGATTAGTAAACCCCCCTTTCCCACAAAGCAGCAAATGGATCTCAGGGGTGGTTTCAAACTGCGGAGAGGTGGGATCATGAGCAGACGACAACCATGTAGCTAACTGGGACATTTAAGTCTACTGTGGGACTGTTCCTATGTGTCACTTGATTCTCCATTCCCATGATCTCAGCGTAAATCAAGAGTAATTCCCCTCTAATCAACAGAGTTAATTAGTCCTAAACCAGTCTGTAGAAAAATGAAGAGTTAATTATAAATAGCCGACCTAGGGGAATTATTTCTTATTAAGGGAGAAGTATCTAGCAACTGTCAGGCCGTCAACGCAGATATAATACGCTGCAAACCAGAAACTCCTACAGCCCTGGAAAACGAAGAGTGCAGCAGAAAGGAGGAAATTTGCTCAAAGCCTGTGGGTGAGATTTTCTTGGGGTCCTGAGTGGGTTTTCACACTGGAGAGGGATACACAAGGCTGCCTGGAGCGATTATGGAGAGACATGCTGTGGATCTGGGTCTCTGCTGGGGAAGGACAAGGCGTCCTGGGGCCCCCAGCAACTGCCTATCACAACCCCTAAACCAGACACAGGCTGGTTCGCATGCCCTGCACTTTCGGTGCTGGTTTGCATGCCCTGCACTTTTTTCCTGCAGATTTTCTCCCTCTGTTTTTGACCACAAGGCTAAACATTGCCCCAGTGCCAAATGATACTGTTCTACGGTGGCTCTTGAGGCTCTGTTGTTTCTAATCTTCATCTGAAGCTTGACTTTTTTTCCTTCCTTTGAATGAAACTCTGGGAACTCCTGCCTGGCCTCCTGCCACTGCTGTCCTGACCTGGGCAAACAGCACCTTTGGGTTCCTGCTGCCCGGGGTGAGGCTGGTGCCAAAACAGTAACTGTAGCTATTAAATGAGTGCCCATGCAGTATCTTTAATCAGTTATTACCAACGCACACAATACTGATTAAAAGCCTCAGTAAAACTTGTATTCCCATCATGAACTCCTGGTGTGTGGCAGATCTTCTGCCGTCGCCATGACTGGTGCAGTGCAAGGGAGACGTTCGAGGTACCACCGTCCTGCCGTGCCTTGGCTCGGGGAAGGCAGACGTCCCCGCGGCGGCAGCAAGAGCTCCCTCCCCAGCAAGAGCTCCCTCCCCAAGGCTTACCCAGGCTATGAGGAGCAGCCGCTGGCTGTGGCAGGCCAGGTTTCCCCTTAGGAGGAGCAGGGTGGCGTGGGGCTCGGGTGCAGCGTCGGCATGTTTTAATTTCCTCGGCTGGGAGCTTCAGCCTCCCTGACTCACAACCTCAGCAAAATTCCCCTTTTGGAAAATGGGACTTCACAGCCATAGGCCACAGAACGGCTCCTCCGCTCTGCTCTGGTCCCCTGTCCAGGCTAATTTCAGCGTGTGAAGGGACTGGGCTGCCAGCGAGGCCTCCGCACGCCTCCCTGCCGGAGCTGCCGAGGAAACCTGCTCGGCACGGAGCCCGAGGCGGCCGAGCACCCAGCTTCAGCTGTGCGCTTGGACCTGGTGCTCTTGGGGCACCTGAGGTTGTGTCCCCTGGGGGGCAGACTTGCTTTGGGGTCTGTGGCCAGAGCAGACCCCAGAGGGAGAATGCTGTGCCTTAAGTTTATTAGCACCCGGTGCAAACGAGGACCACATTGCCCATCCCTCCTCTCCCACGTGCCTGGGCCCAGCAAGGCAGCTGCCCCAGCCCTCCCTCCTCCATCCCAAGCACTCCTGCTGTTTCGGAGCAAAGCCTGCACAATCCCTCCCTGCAATCCCTGAATAAACATCAAATGACAGAGCCAAAGGAGAGGTCCCTTCCCAAGACATTTGGTTTACCCCTTTTTGTGAGATCTGTTTAAGGCCAGGGATACCCTGTATAAATGTTTTCATTTTACATCTGGAGACATTAAAATAGTAGGAACATCATAGAAGGCATTCGGAAAACAAATATTTTAAATGGCACTCCTAAAACCGGTGAGTAAGCAGTGTGACTCAGCAGTGCTTCCCAACACTCCCCAGTAGAGATGGAAATAAATCCACTTAATAACTGACATGTATTTGAAATGTGCTGAGTAGTTTGTAGTTATTATCTGCAATTGCTGCTGGGAGAGCTGACTTGCAGCCGTACCTAAAGACAGCACCCTGCCTGCCGCAGGCTGCAGGCAGGTGCAACCTGAACTTCAATCTCAGACACGGTGGTGACTTTCTGGAAGGCTTTTAGCAGGTCCCTGATCACCTGGATAGCCAGAAACATGTACAAGTGTCTTTGCAGCCTCTGCCATGGTGTGTGTTTAACCTTACTGCCTCAGTTGCGCAGTACATCAAATAACCAGATGTATCTTTTGTTCTGGCTTTCGGGTCTTTCAATCCCTTTTATGGACAGAAAGGCTCTAGAGAAGGACAAACAGTGTCTGACTGTGTTCACTGACACCAGATGCTACTCAGGGCAAGGCCGCTGCTGTCTGCTCTGCGGGGAGCGGCCGTGCTGAGCCCCATCGGATGGGCTGAAATCCGCCACGACCGGGCTGCGCTGCCCTCCGTGAAGGAGCAGCTGGTGGTGCAGAAACGGCCCTTGCCTGGCCTGCATCCCACCCCGGGTCCAGGAGCGGCCAGGAAGCCCCTCCATGGGCAGTGGGGAAGTTTTCACCTTCTCAGGGCTCTGCTCCAGCTGTGCTCTTCTGCCAAATATTTTTGAACACCTCTTCTTTCATGTTGTCCTGCTCTGGCGCTTTCCAGGGGCTCCCAGGGAAGCCATTTTCAACCAGGATCTCATGGGAATGGAAAGCAGCACCCCACCTCTCGTTAATTCACCGCTCATGTCACGGTCCCGTGGCTGCTTCGCTCTCCCTTGTGCTTCCCTGTCACACCACCTCCCTGGGAGCCCGAGCTGCCACTGCATTTGAATAACAAATCTCACAGGGGAAGGCAGGCAGCCCTTCTTCCAAGGGAACAGGCTTGGGGTTTTTTTTTTCCTTCTTTTCAAACTAAAAATACACCCTGCATCATCCAAAAACCCCAGTACCAAACACATAAAGCTTGTGGAGGAAAAATACATCCCCCTCTCCATGAAAAGAGAGAGCTTGCAAGCAAGGGCTAACCTCCCCACAGCATGGGGTCTGCATTTGCACGGGTGAACAGGGGTGTTGGACACTTTGGAGGGAGGTGGGGTTCCTTTGGAGCACGAGTGTTGTTCATTACTCAGAAATCAAGCCTGAAATGGCTGCTGAAAGCAGAGGCACCAGAAAAAAAAAAGCAGCTCTAAAGATGGATTTGCACCCAAAGAGGCTGTGCTTTCCCCCAGCCAGGGAGCGAACAATGCCAGGAGAATCCATCTCACCAGCTTTTCTCCTGGTGGCTAGCTGAAGAGGAAGGCAATACTCATAATTTAAAAATCACCTTTGGGGTATTTCCTATTTTCACTGATCATCCCCGCCACAAACGTCCTCAGGCTTCTCTTATCCCTCCATGCTTCTAAAGCCCAAAGGGCTGGGCAGCCCTTCAAGAGCGGGGTTGTCCTGATCTCTCCGTAAGGTATGGAGAGAAGGAAAGCACTATGAGCCCGAGCCTGTGTCCAGCTGGAATTCCCTTTCCCGGAACCAGTGACTATGGCCTTGTCCTCTCACTGTGTCTCTCTGGGGACACTCAGCCACTGCCTCCTTTAAAACCCTCTTTAGGTGGTGAAAGATGGGATTAGATTCAACCTGGAGCTTGGAGTTGGAGCTAGACGACCGTGGTTTCTCTCTTATCAGTGATCCCCTGAAACGCCTCTTTCCCTCCTCTGTATTTCTTCAAAAGAAAATTAAAAGGCTAATTTTAATTGGTGGTATCTGTTCTGGTCAGCGGTTTTATAGGGCAGTTGGCTATAAAGCTAATCTTGGAATTGGGAAGGCGGCATGGATGGCAAGTGCCACCAATCTGCAGCGCCTGGCCGATGCCAAGCGCTCACCGGAGAAACAGATCTGAGTGGCATTTTGAGGTGTGATGCTCATCTGGCTCACTTAGATATGATGCTGAAGTGCATCAAAGTATTTTTTTTCCCCTAGAAATGTGTTTCTTAGGAACAGGTTTCTGACGGCGCAGAGGGACTGGAAAAGCAGGTGAACTTCCACCCCACCTCCTCCCCTGACTGATGCCCATTCACGACCAGCCCACGGCGTCCAGGAGAACCCGAAAAGCAGACCCAGTGTTTACTTTTGAGTGAGGATTAAAGCGTTGCCATGCCAACACCATAGACATCATCCTGAAGCAGGACCAACGTGAAAAACATCACGTTGGCACGTCAACTGCTCAGCAAGGTAGCACCTTCCAGAGAGCAGCCTTCCACACGACATGCGCTTCCAACTTGCTACGCGACTGCCGCCCACTCTCCCCTGCCTCCTTTCGGCTCCATTTCACACGGCCTTTTTTCACTCTTCAGGAATTTTAACTAAAAATGGGTACATCGGGCCACCCTTGGGGAAAGTTTCGGGTTTTAGAGCTGTCAGTGACTGATGTGTCTTCCACTGGAAGAAAGGGTAGCGGATACTGCCTCTGGGTGCAGTGGTGTCCGTGCAATCTGGTTGCCTGCCTAGAGCACCGAGCTGTTTCCACTGCTATTACATTTTCTAGGCTATTTCTGTTTGAGTCCCTGTTCCTCCCCTGCTCCTAAGGGCCAGTATCGTCTCCCTCCTTCACAACCTCGGGATTTCTTCCTGCCCACAAGCACTGATACATGTTTGCAGAAGGCTGGGATTCTGACTGCTGTTCATCACTGCTGCCACTGTCCTATAAATAGCTGTAATCCGTGCGGTGCCAGAGCTAAGATCGCATTTTAGCCCTAAATGAATCGCCAGTTTTTCTATCGTAATTACCCAGGTTGGAAAGGAGGACACACTAACAAACTTAGCCCAAGTAAAACCCTACACGAAGACTTGGCAATCTCCAGCCCTACAACCTGCTTATTTAATTGGATGGCTCTTCTAGGCCTAACTCTGTCTGCGAGAGCAAGCCATGATGGGTTTAGAGCCATGGCACAAGCTTATTTTGTCTCCCTTTTACATGTTATTTTTATTAGTAGTGTGACCACAGTGAACCAGACACCGGTTCTGAGGCAGTCTTTTTTGCTATATGAAGATATATTCAGGACATGGTTTAGTAGGCATGGTGGTGTTGGGTTGATGGTTGGACTTGATGATCTTGGAAGTCTTTTCCAACCTTAGTGATTCTATAAGATCATTGTATGTCATTGACTTGATGGCCATGCCTTCAGCTTTGCAGGAGCGCAGAGCCAAGCTCTGCCGTTGCTGCTGCAGCAAAGCCAGGTCTCCTGGGTCCAGCCGTGGGTCTCAGCCGACTTGGCTGGGATCTCCTTGAGTTTGTACTCTCCCTAAGAAGTAGAGCAAGGCCACGGAAGTGGACTGTTTCAAACTCTTTTAGTTGGCACAAAGGGCTATCAGAAACTGTCTTCACACTCTGCTGTTACTTTACTGTGATCATTTATTAGGGAAAGATCTTGTGTTTTCAGGGGCTCAAGGGATTGGAAGGTGGCAAAGGAGGAAAATACATTACTGGGATGCGGAAGACAGAGCTTTTGGTAAGAGAGACTCCAGAATTGACGTGGCGAGGCCGATGGGTCACGCACCACGTAGAGGAAGCTTACCCTGGGATTCCCCTTGTTCTTTGCTGTCTCCCTCTTTCTCCTCCAGCCTCATTTTGCAGCAATGATCCCCAATACATTGGCCATCTCAGCCAGAAACAACAAGCCTTTCTTGAATGAGCCAACCATCTCCCTGGCAACAAGGCAGGCTGTGAAAATAACAAGTGCTTTCCTTTCTGTTTTATGTTTCCCACCTCTTGAGAAATGCCCTGCCTTTTATTTGTCTCCACTGCTCAAAATCATGAATGATGGTAACTGAAATGCACCTTGTGGAGGGACGAAGAGGGAGGTGAGTGAGAAAGATGGCTTTGGTCTTAATGGAAAAAGTGACAGATCGTTACACCTTAGCAAAGGGCAGGTTGACATATTTGTCCAGTGCTGTTACGGTGACGAACCCAGCAGACCCAGTATAGCAGGAATGGTTATATGCATGCTGTGGCTGTTGCATGCAACAAGCAAGCAGACTTCAGCTGTAGCTGGACACGTAAATGCTGACACCAGGAAGAAAGGGAGTGGTTCATGCCCACCCTCATTCCATTTTCCCTTTCCTCCCACTCCATCTGCAAAGCAGCTCTAAGTTACACTTCACCATGGTGAAGTTCCCATTGTGTGCAACAGCAGATCAGCGAGGGTTGGCTGTATCCCCATTGCAGTGGCAGAAACCCAGGAATCCTGCGTTCATCATCCAGATCACCCCACTAGTCACCAGTCAGGAAACGGAGGCTTCCTAGCAGCATGGCGGTGCCTGCCCTCCCCAAAGTTATTAGCAACTTTTTTGCAGTTCTCCGAGGGCTTGGGTTAGGGGCACGCAGTAGGAGCCAGCTGGTCTAAACAGATACCTGCCTGAAATGCAGTAAAATCCACAAATATCTCAAGCTGACAAGTAGAACAAGCCAGGAGCAGGTCTTATGAAAGACAGCTCCTCCCTCACACTGCTCCCTTCCTGCAACGGGAAGGCACCAGGTGCCTGTGGCTGCGTCCTGGGTCCTACCACTGCCTTCCACTGCCTTCGGTCTTGCCACTGCCTTCGGCACGTGCAGAGGGGATGGGGCTGGAGGCACTGGGTTTCTGCATCCACCCTGCTGTTCAGAAGCAGGTTAGATGCAGCTCCAGTGCACGTGGCCCCCTTTGGCCAGCTGCCTCGGGTGGGCTGTTCAATTACACAAACCAGATTTTTTTTTTTTTTAAATATTACTAGCCTGTATTTCAAAATGTCCCAGGTACATCTTTGTTTAGCTCACAGTTCAGGACTTACACACTGTACACAGCATACGGTCACCAATGAGACATTTTGCTACAAAGCCTGAAAGAAAAAACATTCCCTATCAAATTTTTTTAACACTTCAGCTGCTTTTTAGTTTTCCCTTTCACAGTCGAAGCGGAGACATTTCCAGACTCCCACTGGGAAAAAAAGTTCAATTTGAAGGTCACCGCCTCCCACCTCTGGACCCCAAGTGCTTGGACCTGTGACCCTGCCACCTCAGACACTTGTAGCTGAGCCACGCGACTGATATTGGGATTCTCTGTTGAGTAATTTCTGAATAATTTCAGCCTGTTTCTGTCTGTTTTGTGCTAATAGGAGCATGCTCTACAGCTGTTCTTATACCAGCCTGCATGGGACAAGCATGCTTGCCTGGGCAGGCTCATTACAGCCCAGGACCACCCCAAGTTGTGGACACCACCAGACCCCCCAGCCTGGATGCAGCTCTGGCATTTCGCCCAGGTGGGATTGTAAGTGCTGCATTTCCAAGCAGCTTCTGAGGTCAGCATTGACCCACCAAGGAAGAGACTTTACGCTTCTTCTGGTTGGGCTTTCTGAAGCCGGACTTCGGAACCGGCTCTTCAAATAGAGAAAAGAATATCCATCACTTCCCTGCCCTTCCTGCTTGATCAGATCCAAACACTTGCACTGACTTCTATATTCCTGGCTTTAAATCTCCATTCCCCTTTTGCTGCGCCTGGGTACACTGGAAGGGAATCAGTGAGGAGCTTGCTTTATTAATACATTTGCACTTTAGAGAACTGTTTAATCCAGAGGCTACATGTTACGGCCTGACTCTTTCCTGCCTGTTAATCTGATTATAAAGGTAAGGACTGAGTAGTGCCTTATGGGCCAGCTGGAGGGTCTTGAGTAGCCAGGCAAGACCAAGCCCCCTCTGCCCCTCTTCTTTTGTGTAACCCCTTGCCCTTGGCTAGCTGGGGATCCAGACCAAGGGCAGTGACAGCCCTGGAGATGAGGAACACCCATGGACACTGCTCCCGCCGCAGCCAGCTCCTGTCTCCTCACTGACTGCTCCTTTTTCACCTGCCCTCTTGCAACATGTAAAGGATTTGTGACTTTGCACTTGCTTTTCTGGAGTTTTGGTCCGACCCTCCGGGCTGTGCATGGTGATAATGTGCCATGAGCTGGCAGGACATGCTGCTGCCTCCCTGCGCTGAAGGGCACGAAAGAAGGACCTAGGTGCTGCCCACATGCCAGGAACCTTTCATGAGCCAGGCACACCTACACGAAAATCCGCTCCCCTGAACAAGGAGCAAGTATAAAAGTGAAATCTGACATGCACACTATTTTGTTCTTGACCTGGGGACAGGTCCTTATAAGCAGAGAGGGTCAGCGAGACCTGGAGCATCTGCTTTTCATGATTTGTTTTGTCTTTTTAGCTGGTATTTCCTACATTGATCTCACTTTGACTGACAAAAGCTACAGGATTTAGTCTGGACTCTTCCCCCAGTCTTCCGCTTCTGTTAGACTAAATACTGGAGGTATAATTATGGGCAGGAGAAAAATGAGAAGAGTGAGAGAGGATTTGGTTATTTTACCTCAGTAACAAAAGCACAAATCATCTCATTCGCATTTATTAAGTAGGGGAGGGGGTGGGTTTTTTGCTCCAAACATTGTCAGGGTGCGGTTTGGATGGGATACAGGGGCAGATGCATCCCCAACGAAGTCAGGGTGGGGGAAGTGTACCAGCCAAGCAGCCCCTGGGGAAAACCTGTCCTGGGCCCGGGCCCTCTCCTTCCCTGCTGTTGAATCAGGCCTGAGCAGCCGCAGCCCTGTCTCCCCTTCCCAAGTTCTCTCCTCTTGGGGGCTTAAGTGATGAGTAGGGGAAAATCCCCCACTAAAAGATTTGCATTGGAAACCCTTGGCTGAGGAATAACTTTTAAAATAGAAAAGCTTTGCTTGAAAAGGGATGAACCATGTGGCATAATACTCAACAAATCGCCTGTTTAATGGCCTCTCTTTATAGCAGCTGTGCATTAATAACAAAAGCAGGGCAGCAGAAGCCACACGCTTCTTTGTAAGATTAAAATACACACCGTTTCATACTCATACCAGCAACTTTCTGTGGAGGTTGACTAAGGGAAAGAAACAAGGGAAGACCACAGCCTGAGAGACTTGGTTTCTTTACCCTCCGTCTGCTGCTAGATGAAGGAGTATTACTCCCATCTACGAAGGGAGGAGATGCTCTGAATCAGCCCTCCCAGACTGTTGTTTGGTTTACAGTGGTTTGTGGCAGGCTTGTCTGTACCCAGTCAGCATGACACTGAGTAATTCCTAGAGTAATTCCTCTAGGACTAAATATCCTAGGGGAAACTAACTTGGGGAGAACTTAATCTAACTTGTTTTTTACTTCGTGAGGCATAAGTCGGGATCCCTACTCTGCTAAAGCATAAATTGAAACGAGTGGTTCACAGCAGACATAAGAAGAAACCTTTTCATCGTGAGGACAGTAAAGCAGCGGACCAGGCTGTGCAGTCTCCATCCTTGGAGGATTTCAGACCCGACTGGATAAAGCCCTGAGCAACCTGGTTTGACCTCAGAGCTGACCTTGCTTGAGCAGGAGGTTGCGCTAGATGCCTCCTGAGCTCCTTTCCAGCCCGAGTTATCGTATCATCCTAGGAACATCTGGCATCTTTTCCACGGGACTATGAACAGACGCGACATTTCATGCAGCCCAGTACTCCGTCTCTCATTCCTGGCAGTCCTGATAACAGCTCTCCCCCTCCGCACCCCGTACTTTGCCAGGCCTGGCACTAAAGCGGTGCTGAGTTTCCCTCCCCGAATTAGGACTTCAGGCATTAAAAAAATAACAGAAATTTTACATTTTAAAGCTGTCTGCCACAGACTATTTATCAGACATAGAGAATGATTTGTTTCTGTTTTCCTGGGCATAGATTTTTAGCTGAGACAAGATACGTTGCCTTGCTGAGAGCTGAGTCACCGAGTAATCAACAGATTAATGCATTCAGTTCGAAAGCCATCAGCATTAGTTCTCGGCACGCTCACAAGAACTCCATTATGGTATCATCTCTACATTTGGGATGGAAATGTCTCCAGGATTTAGAGTTCCTGTGGGAAAAATCCCTGTATGCAAAGAAATCAAAATACCCCTTTGCGATTGGGAGACATAAGCTACCTCTTCATACAGGAACACCACAGCAGGATTTTGGCATCCTTTCTAGTGAATACTTTTATTATCAACCCTCAGATAAGGTGTAAGGGGTATGTTGTACATCTGTCATTAAATAGTTACCTAAAAATAGTCATGATAAACTCAATGGCATACAGGACTTTGCCTTTACCAGGTCTTTAATCTGAAATTATTTTATTTCCAGGGAAACCAATTAGTTTTACTTTCCCTGGGATGGGAGCACGCAAAAAGGGTAGTCTTGACTTCTCTAGGGCTCTGAGTTTCTCGGTGTGGGCTTGATCTGAGCCAGAAATGCAAAACTGAAAGGCAGAGGCTGGCAGGGGCACCTCACAGAGGAGCCACTGTTTAAAAATAGGGAGCCAGTTGAAGTAACGACAGAGTAGCAACTGTGAAAGGACAGGCTGGGTTAGGTGTGTGGCATGAGAAGGCTGCCAGATATCAGACAGTTATTCTGATAAGACACACGCTAACACTGCTGCCTAAGACCCTGTCCATACGAACCTCAATGAAGCAATACATCCTCTTGTTTGCAAGCAAAATTGCTGTTTGGGTACACTCGAATGGGGGATGTGCGAGTAAAAGCCAGTCAAGCCCCCGCAAAAGTCAAGTTAATCCTAAAAGCTTTCCTATATTAGCAGGCTGGTGGAAGGGATTTGAGCAGCAGCAAGGCTTCCCCCCCGAGACATTTCTCCTTGCAGCCTGTGTTTCCAGCACATGCATAGTTGACGGGACACATGTTCTCCCTGCTTCCCCAAGTCTGTCAGTACATCTGTCTAGACTGTCCCAAGATAACAGAATTTTTTTGGTACTGGCCTGGCTAGTACCAGGGCATGAGAGATTGCGGGCATTGTGACACAGAGGTCCCCAGGGCTACGCTTCCTAGCATAGGTGTACAACTGGCGTGTCATATACAGTTGTGCCTGTGCTGCTGTTTGTTGCACAAACTGCACATACAATAGGCATACAGTGGTGATGTATATCTTCCACACTCTCTCCTTTTCCCTCCAAGGTATTCAGACTGTGCAAATGCCTTCTGTTTGTGCTCGGGAGTCTCCGGTTCTCTGTACCCAAGCAGTGGTGATTTTAACTTACCCGTCGTTCCTTATCACCATATTCGATGCCCAAGGTATCCATGGCACGTACAATAGCTGCCAGTGATTGTATAGTGTTGCTGTAGACCACTGGCTTGTACTGCTTCACGTCTTCTCCAGAGAAGCCATCCTCATGGATGATCCTGAAGAAAATGCAAAGGACAAAAACCTCTTGAGAATGTCATTTCAATGGGGGAGACGTTTAAAAAGAGAGCTGTGCTCTTTTGAAGAGCACATCTGCTAGCTTCATTCACTTAATTTAGTCAGCATTTCTTTTTAAACCTTTCTGGTCGTTCACCAGTAGTGTGTCTGAGCCCAGTGCCTGGAATTAGCATCCCTTTTACTCTCTCTCAAGGAGGTTTTGTGCAGGGTCGGTGCATATGGTACCTCCCTCCCAACTGAAGCGGGAATGCTGGAGCCTGGACAGCCTCATATTGGCACGCTCACCCGTCACAGAGTGGAGGTTTCCAGGTCTTACATTAGCTTTCCTGTCAAGGGCTATGGAAGTATGTTTGATGCTTCCCATGATCATCAGATCAGATCTTAACCACTGGAAGAAGCGGTAGAAAACCCTAGTTCTTGTCTAGTCCTTTTCACAGTAATTCCTAGGGTGCCTTACAAAAGAAACCAGAGTCAAAATACACCTGCATGCATGGGGACGCAGGCACGGATGGGGCAGTGACTTAGCTGTGTGGCGCTTAAAGTATTTACAACCCTTCCCCCCTCCTCCCTCCTTTAAAAACAGCACTGGGAGTTTTTCTGCCTGAAGGCATGCTCTACTGTCCCTTCCCGAAGCAAGGTGGGAAGGAGACCCACAGTTAGTTGCTGTTAAACTCTGCCAAGGAACTATTTGATGGAGGGAGTTCTTGCAGTCCCTTGCTCAGGTCAGAAGCCTGACCCCTGTAATTTCTTCATCTCTAAGTAACTCAAGAACTAAGCCCGCATGTGTCTAGAGAACAGCTAGGATTTGCAGAGCTAATTGTGTTTGACAATAATTCTTCCCAGTGAAGACATAAGTTATGATCCTGTCTCTTAAATATTGGCAGAGAGGATGATCTGCTTAGCTGAAATGAAGTCCTTGCTTGCTCATCCTCAGATCTCACTGGACAACAGAGAGTCCTTCAGTAACAGATCCGGTCACTGATAAAACCTAACATGCTGACAGAATTTCTGTTTCCTTTTTTTCTAAATCAGATACACACGAACGAAGGTCCTGACCATTGCTGGCATTCCCCCGGGGAGAGGGAGCACTAGCGGGGATCATAATGAGCTTGCAATAGATACAGTGCTGGGATGGCGGTGGAGAACGGGGCTGGATGCCAGCCCCGTGTTATTAACAGATGACTACATGAAGAGCAAGGCTGATAGAAACACGCTGACAAAGACACAGATCTGCTTCCCACGATGTGAAGCTCACTGAGAGGTTTTCTAACAGGAGCGACCGATTCTCTGCTCTCCCCACCACAACCTTTGCTCACTCCTTCACTGAACACTGTGCTCCTGGGAGGAACTGTTCCAAGAAGTCCTGGAAAAATATGACTACAGGCAAAGACAGACCAAGACAGGCAATAGTTCAAACGAATTGGTGTCCAGGAAATTTTTAAGCTACTGATCCAAGGAACTCGGTTGCCCCAGCTCCAGGAAGGGGGAATGGTGCTGGCCTGCTGGAAGCAGCACGAGGGGCTACCGGTTTTGTCTTGCCTGGGCTGAGAAGAGCAGGGGTGGCTGAAAAGCTTTCTGACTTAGTAAATCCAGACTTGCCAATTTGTCAAATTTTTTTGTATAGCTAGTTTTGATTTTGATGAAGATTTATGGTCAACAGCAGATCCTGTACTCTGTGGATTTTATTTTGTGTGAATCCAGTGCTTGTGCCGAGGTTTGGGATAGCAGCGTTTGAGTAACAAGGAAGGAGGGGGGGCGAGCCGACCCATGTGTCGGCACTGGATGTCATGGATCATTTGCTGTTACTCAGAGAAGTTGCTGAACTTCTGGGAAATGTGTTCTTTGTCAAAAGTTGCAGTCAAACCTGAAGAGTTATGGCTGGCACAAAGCACAAGGACCTGCATTGATCCCCTCTGAATTCAAGCGAGACTGTACATTGCCGGTTCCTCCCAGCTACGAGCACAACAGCAAGAAGCTCAGCCGAGCAGGGATCCTGTGGGAGGCAGGCAGGCAGTTAACAAAAGCATCACCTGAAATAATTCATTCTTTCTGGCTGGTTGGCTTGGGCTTGGATTTTGGGGCAGAGGGGACTAAACGTTGGTTTGGGGGCAACTAAGAGAAGGAAACATAGAAGGGGGCTATGACAGAGGTGAGAAGAGGAACAGGCAGAAGGGGCAGGGTAAGGGGCACAAGAGGGTGCAGCTGCAATTTGTCTGGTCCAGCCATCGGCCATGCTGGTGGAGATGGGAGTGGTGCCCGCACCTCGGGCTGGCTTTGTTTCTGCCTTTCACTGGCAGGCATCAGCTAGGGACTCGATATGGCAAAACGAGGTGAGCTTTGGTCTTCTTCAGAGCTTAAACCATCTCTGCCCTTGCACCATGAGGTTGTTGCCTGACATTTTCACTTCTAAATACTCGGTGTTTCTAACTACTCCAAGCCAGTAAGCTCCCTATCAAGTAATGGGGCTCCTTGTGTTGAAGGGGCAGAATTAAGTGATGGAGAGTGGTTCTGGTATCCCCAGTGGTATCTGGTATTCCTGGTGGCTGGCTGGGCAACACGCTGGCATCGTTCAAAGTGCAGGCACACAATTGTTACTTTTAAAGGGGGTAGAAAACAGCGAGGGAAAAAAAAAAACCAAAACCACCCCGATTGTTCTTCTGTGAAATCTCTCCGGGAAGGCAGCCACAGCGACTGACAGCAGTACTGCGGATGCCAGTATTGAAGTTTTGCTGTAGGAAGTACCTACGGATTAATCAATCATGCAGTTAGCACATTACCTAATATTTGAGCGAGCAAATCCCCAACTGACTAGTGCCGTTCCAAAGCCTGCTAGGACACCGTGAACTGGTATATTGTCTTATATGCTGTTAGCAAATGTTTCTCTTCTTGCTTGCCTTGGCGATCTGATGGCTGAACTCCCGTGGCAGCTTTTTCCATAGTCCTTTGGCAACGCGAGATGCCACTCGCCCATTTGTGATATGCCTCTCTTCTTGCCTGCTCTTGTGCTTTACTGCCTAGAGGATATCTAAAGTTCCAGCACCATCACTTTCGGCACGTGTGTTGTTAGGGGGATGGCCCGAGCCCACTCGCCTGCCACAGGACACAAGAAGCACTGGGGTTTGGATACTGTAGTGAGCTGAGACCATTAAAAATGCACAGTCTGTAGGAACTAGTAGAAGTGAGCAGTGTGTCAAGACTGGGAAGCCTTTAAAGGTTCGGGCAGGGTGGGCTAGTCCTTAAGCAACCTGCAAATTAATGGGAAGAGAGGGTTTTCAGCACTAAGAACGTGAATTCTCTGTTTTCTAAATGACTTGTATTTTTTCCTGTGTCTGAAATACAAAGGAAACTGTTGCAGGCAGGTTCCTCTTTGCCACACTGGAGCCAGTTCTCTCCAGAGCAAAGGCAGAAAAGGGATTTAAGAGGATCCCCAGGGGCTGTGGAAGGGGGAGACAATGCTGTGATTTTTAAAAGTGATTCGGAGCAATTAAAAAGCCATTTAATTCACCAAGCGACTAATGAAACACCATGCTCTGAATGGAATGGTGAGAGACAACTGAAGCAACCTAATGTACCTATTAATGCCTGCTCCCTATCCCTCAGCTGCTAACAGCAAAACCCCTATGTTTGCATGTTACGTTGTCATACTCGTTTTATAATGGCAATAACAGACAGGTATTTGCTAGGGAAAATGGCTCCACTGCAGATCAGATCTTCTGCCATCCCCCAGCAAGTCATTAATCCTGAAGAAGTGCCCAGTGCCTCAGCGATTATTGCTTAATTACAAAATAAATGAAATACTTGGAAACAGGGGGTGCATTCTGCGTAGCAGCTCGCTTTGGCTTCCGTTCAACAAAGCACTTACATGCCTTCAGCCTTTTACTACAAAACGAATGTATTAAAAAGGCAAAGCCAAAGATAATTTTGCCGTATGTCCCTGCTGACACGCACTGCCCCAGCGGCTGTGAAACGGCAGCTTTGAACGAAGCACACGACAGCTCCAGCATGGTGGGGCTGGATCTCAGCCTGGGCTGATCCAAGCAAGGAGCCCCTTTCCCTAGGTCAATCCTGGGGGGAATACTTGTCCATCTATCCTGAAAACATCCTGGAGCAGAGGCTACAATTTCCTCCTCTCCCTGCTCCAGTTCCAGATGAGCAGTTCTGGCGCTCTCCTTCCAGCCCTTCCAACCTAAGCCAGGTTTAGTGACTGCAATGACTCTTCCCTACACCACCTCCAACTGGGTCCTCCTCCTTCTTGAGGCACGGTGCCCCAGACACCTCAGGCCTCACTTCTCTATCCTGCCAAGATAATTTTAAGCTGTAAAGCTTACATTATTTTAAGCTGTAAAGCTTGTGATGTGCTGCAGTACCTCTCCCAGCTCCGTGTCAATGCCAGGGGTAATTATGTATTTTCATCCAGGTCACTGATGAAAATTTTTCAAGAAAATTCCAGACCCTGCATTGACCGAGTCCTCTGCTCTGACCATGAGCCAACTATTCTTTGGGAAGGAGTTGTGCTACTCATCCAGGTTTGTGTAAGATCTGAAGTAGTTTTATCTAGACTGTTTTTCCAGGTCACTTTATGAAAGTCAAGTGGGACCGTGTCAAACCCACCCCAAAATCTAGATATGGCACCAACTATTCCTCTCCTACTTCTGCCAAGAAATCAAATGAGATGAGTTTAGCATGCCTCATTTTTGTATAATCCAGGCTGGATGTCACTCATCTCCCCTTTTATCTCCTAGGTGCTTGCAAATTGTTTGATTGATAGCTCAATTCTCTTGAAAGCTTCTAGAAGCTGACTGGTCTATAATTCTTACTCCTCGTTTCTCCCTCTATATTTAGAGATAGACACCATGTTTACATTTTTTTCCCGTCCTCTGGTACCTCACCTGCCCTCCAAGAGCTCTCAAGGAGAAGCGTTTGTATTTCTGAGATGGCGCCAGCAGAGCCTGTAAGTATGCAGTAAGACAGTCCTTAAACAGGGCTGGTCTGAAGACATTTCATCTTACAAAACTTGCCCTTCTTGTGCCAGAGGGAGAGATAGCAGTGCCCAGCAGTGGAGCCTCTTGTGGACACCCCTGCTCCCCCTCTTCCTTCCAGCACCGGGTATCCTCCATCCCTTTCACAGCTTTGCAGGCAGGTTCTCTTTTCCTGACTGATGCAGCCCTGTCTCACCTCCTTCACTTTGCCATCATGCCCAAACCTCGAGCCAATGCCTCTGAAATCTTTCCTGCTAAATTCAGGGAACTTTGTGTGGCTTCAAACTGTCTGCCTCACTGTAAAAGACATACGTGGAGCCTTCCGATTGCCTACCAGAGAAAATAAACCCCATACTGTTTCTGTTTTACCTAAGGTGATTTACTTTCAATCAGCAAGACGTTTCCAGCTGAATGAAGTTTTCCCATATCAATGCACATCCCTAAAATTACAGCGATTTGCTTGAATAAAACCAGGCAAGAAATCACCAGGAGATTATTACACTTGAAGTGTATCACAAGCAAATACCTTGCAAATGAACGGTCCAGTTCCTGTAAGAGCAGTCCTGGCTCCTCACCTTCATCTGGACAAATTAAGGTACTTAAAGGTCACTGCACAGCTTTGGTAAAGAGCCTTGTGCCACAGCGATGAGTTTCACCTCTCAGGGCTCTAGGAAGAGGACCTGGTTTTGGCTGGCAGTGGTGCCCTGCCTTGCCCCCGCAGCTCCGCTTCAGCCTGTGTGGCTGTCTGCTCCTCTGCAGCGTTTCCCTCCGCCGCAGGAAAGCTCAGGTCTCCTGAGTGCTCTGGCTGTATGGGAAGCTCCTGAGGTCCACATGGACAAGGTCTGCAGCGGAAATCTCCTGGCTGATGCAAAGAGCGTGAGATGCTACAGCATGGAACAGCTGCTTGCAACTGCAGGAGATCACTTGGGCCGTGGCAGAAGGGAGGTGGCACGAGAGGGACAACAGGCGTTTGCCCACTACTGCATTTATGTTAAAGCTGTTGAGACTCCCATTCATACGTACATGTTTAGGGTATAGACTGATCCAAGGTGGATTTTACGTGAAGAATTTTGGAACGAACACACATACAAATCTGGTTTTGTTCGGCAAGCTAAGCTCTGATTTTTTTTTTCTTCCTTCTTCCCCTCTTTTTCTTTCAAAAATAATCCTTTATGTTTCATACCAGAATCAAGCAGATTATTCTGGTGAGACTGGGCAGAACTTAATTCAAAATAAGAAAAAATGAGTATAGAAGAGAACTCCGTAAGCTTTGTTTGCAAATAGGGAAAAAATAATAATGCAACAATCTGACTTTAATATGTGGGGAAAGAGTCGATCAAATTTTGATGGAAAATCTTCTGCTAGAGGTAATCAGCTACTTTAAAATTTATTTTTATCTGGATATGAGGTCAAAAAGTTTGTTTACAGGGGAGTTATGAAGCTAAATTCCAGTGATTCTCTGCTCACTCATTTAATAGCCTGAAATGCGATTAAAAACTCCTGGATTATGTTAAACTAAATCAACGCAGATGCCCATGACCTTGTGTTTCAAAGACTGCAAAGCCACAGTTCAGACCTCTGTGACAGGGTGAAAATCCCTCAAAACTCTCATTCTTCTTCCACTCCAGCACTGCTTGAATGACACGTTGTACATCCTCTTCCCGCAAGAAGTTCTCCAAGATGGAGATTAAGGTGATTGTCTGCCTACATGCCTGCTTTTTTGAGAAGAAAAACAGCTTCCTTAGTCAGGGTCATCTAAAAACTGCAAACAGAGCTTATTTTAAAAAGTATAATTTTTTCAACCTGGATTTTTAACACCAGACCAAGAAATGCTGATGGAGCCATGTGATAGACTCCCAGCTGGGGGAAGTCTCCTTTCTGGAGGAAATACCTTTGGGTCACTCAAAACCGAATTCTTACCACCAAAGTATTTCCTGCATGCAAAGACGTTATTCTAACTAACCAGCTGGTTCATGTTAAAAAATAAGCAAATCCATCAGGCGACTGAAATGCTGCCAAAATCTATGGCCCTGGAAACGGTCGAGCTTATTCAAGTCAATTGCAAAAGTTTCACGAACCTCTGCAGGGCAGAAACATTCTTGCTCTTCTAGGGCAGCTAAATTTGTGCCTAATATCAACGCCTGGAAGTAATCAATGCCTTCATCAGGTCTAGTTAAAGCGAGGCCCGTGCTTCTGCACCCTCACTGCTGGCCAAAAAGCTAGAAAATGATGTTGTAAGAAACTCTCAGAATGGATGTTGCTATCATCTTATTTTTTGCCTGTAGATGAGCAGCTATTGCGCTAACGAAGATGAGCTTCTAGACATGTCAGGGCCAGACACTGCATCTTCCTGAAAACCCTTGATTTGTCTTGTTTTCAGATGTATAAAATACACGCGGAATTCTCTTCATTTGCAGTTTAATACAGCCCAAAACCAGAAACAAGTGCACTAAAGAAAACTCCCACTGTGGTGCTGTGTCCCTGCAGTCCTGTGGCTTTTTGGAGGCCGCTCTTAGTCTACTATTTTTTTAATTGAGTTCTACATCAGTGCTTAATTTTGGCTTTGGGCTGTTTTGAGGGGCGATCCCCACTTTGATTGCACACTGTAGTGGAGAGATGATTTCCTGGAGTGCATGCTCAGTTCCCTACCATGTGTCCTTCATCAGATTGGGGGTCTGGATTGTTTTTTGTACCCTGCATTTGGGGTGCACCGACGACCCTTCCCATCTTAGCTCTGTAAGGACTGTTTCAACATTTACATTTTCTAATAGGAAGCAGTGGAGTGAAATACTCAGGTTTTAAGTGTGTGTATACAACAAGTTTAAGAGCAAAAAAGAGTCTACTGCATCCTGAAAGTAATTAATTACTGTCAATAAATGAAAGACACCACTACTGATATTTCAAAAGAAGGCAAGGCTGAGCAGGCAGAGCAAATCCAGCTACGGTGCTAGGACTCCTCCCAAACGCGATAGGGATGTAATCATCCTTTGAAATTTAACAACACAAAGTCAGGAGAATGAAGCATCCTGTGGCTTATGCACAAGAATAAATATTATCCACACTGAGCCTAACGCAGAGTCAGCTGTAGAGGTGGTTGTACCCACCCTAATGGTAGCTTTGTTCCTACAGAGACCACTGGCCACTGGTCCCCAGGGGAGTCACAGTACCCAGATGCACCGCCCCTGCTCCCAAGTGCTAATGACAGTATAAATGAGCACCTCATCTATCGGGAGCTGCTGGTTCCCGGGAAGGCCAGGCTGCGTGCTGGCCAGTGGAGGCATGCTGATACGCACATGCTGAGGAGCTGACCCCCGGTGCTGGCTCGGTACCAAAACCAAACTTCAGACCCTTCCCCTGAAGCGTGGAGACTGGGGATGATGGCACAGGGGTGCAGTCAGGGGAAAAAAAAAATCCGTCCAACTTGCTGATACAGAAGCAATACAGCAGATCCTCTTTCTTGCTGCCCCAAATCAGTTTCTTATATTCCCAAAATCTGCCCAGATGGGAAGCAAAAGGCGCAAGAAGGGACGCAGGTGACGGCTGCCGCAGACCCCCACGTCCCACACCAAGCAGGGTTGGGTTTTATGCAGTGTCAGGCCACTGGCATAGTTTGGTTCTACTAAAATTTACAGTTGTGTAACTTTGATAATGTGCCCTCTCCTGGGGCCTTTAATATTAAGATCAAATATTGAATACCCTACATGCACCTAATTAGCTTTAATATGCATCCTGCTCAGCTCAGTAAGAACAGCAAAGAAACACAGTCAAAAAGAATTAGATCAGGATTTTTTTCTTCCGTTAAAGAAAAAAAAGACAGCTGGACTACACTGATTCCTGCAGCAGCATTTGCATTCGATGAGATTGCATTTTTCCATGGAAAAAGCCTCGGAGCCAAAAGGGTTTCAAATAGCACCAGTGGAGGCTGACAGCTGCATTCTTCTTTGTGCGTTCCCAAATAATAATTCAGCGAAGGAAAAAGGGTTCCTGCTCCGAGTGACTTATCTTCTGATCCCACGCAATGTGCTACATAGTCAATCTACTTTGTCCATGCTCTGCCTGGGACCAATGAGATCCCCTGGGGGAAAAAAAAAAATCCCCCGGGCCGGTGATGACCCACATGAGAGAATTCTCATTAATTCCTCGGTAATGTTACATAAGGTCATTTTGTTGAATTAAAATTATTGGGATTAATCCTCTTAAATGTTCTCTTAGATGCAAGGGGGATCCAACTGCAGCTGGATCATCCCGCAGCTGGTTCTAGAAAAGTCAAAACAGTGTTTTAAAGCCCCGTAATGGTTTTGTTAAATTCATCCCCTGAACAAGGACACAAAGCAGCTTTTTATGGCTTTTTTAGATCACTTACAACTTCTGTAAGCTGTCATTAACTATCACCAAAGCCTGAAAAATGAGGCAAATGGGTTCAATGTCAGTTTTACTGCCCAAACCTAAATAATATTTTTGGTTTCCCATCTGCCTCATCTGAAGTGTTTTGATAGCTGGAAGGTGACTTTGCCTTTCAAAACCTTTGCAGATGTTTCTCTCCATAACCAAATATTCTGTGGACAATAGAGGAAACAAGGGGCATACATGGCCTCTTCATCACCCCATGCATTTCACCGTCATAATCGAGTACCACCACCAAATCGCACAGTAAGAACCCAGCAACCTTGTGCATTTTAGCCTGATATTAAGGGTCAGTGCACAGCTCTCTCCATGTATCACGGCAAGGCTTTGGAAGGAGGTACCCAGATCCTAGCCCTCATGCGATAAACCTGGCTTCCAAAGCCTCCCCCCACTCTACTGAAATCCACTGGGATCCAGAGTTACTTCTACTCTGTCTAAGCCGATCTCTGCGCAGTTGACATATTTTTCTGTGTGTCCTAGCTCTGCTAGTGCTCATTAGGAATCGTGTGCTGTCATGCAAACACTCGGCTAAAATAAAAAGATGCTTTAAAGCAGCTTTGCTTTTTGGGGATATCGAATCTAGCAACTGTCTTTCTGAAGCAATAATTGATGTGTTTGATTAGCTCTGGTAGCAGATGGGGGGGTTCAGTATTTTTGATGTTTTAACATGTTCAAGCTGAGAAGGAATCAATTCTGGAAAGAGCGATTATGCCATTCCTCGTATCCTGCCCATCTTCCCTGGCACAATTACAGCTCAGGGGCTCCAACTCCAAGCAGTGTGCTTGCCACAAGCCCCTGGGTGTGCTGCCAAGCTGACATTAGCCTCCACTAATCTCAGCTCAGAGATCTTTGAGTCACGGTGTTCCCAGTCCTGCAGTGTGCTGCCTTTCCATCAGAGGATATAATCAAGCACCACACCCCACAGATCACAGTCTGAGGGAGAGTATCTGGCTGCTGGGAAAAAATCCCTGAAGACTGCAGTGGATCCTCCAGTGACAGAAAATTTTTCAATCAAAATGAGGAGGTCTGGTGTAGATGTGATAAAAATCCTGGGCAGAGGAAGAGCAGTTTGGCCTGTAGCTCCTGCTGCTGCAGGCAGCGTAAAACCAATCCTTGCCTTCCTCACTGTGGTATTTCTTGCGGGGGGGGCTGCAAAGTTTCTGTACTTACTGGAGCCTCACGGAAGTCTCTGCCTGCAACTAAAACACAGCTTGGATGGCGCAGAGGTAGACACCTCTCCAAACAGGAGGTGGGGAAAGCTTGCTTTGGCCCCTATGCTCAGTAACACCCTTGCAGCCTGGCTGCTCAGGTCTGCTGGCTGTGTTGAGGCCTTCCAAGCTGAAGAGTTTGAGCTGAAATGTGGCAGATACGGTATTTTAGGATTCCGCCCACACTGTTAATAAGGTTTCGCAGCAGGAAGGAGGTATGTTGCACTTGTGATTAATTACATGCATTTGGATATATTTAAATCATAACTTCTAACTTGTACTCAGAGAACAGGTTAGCTGAAGGGAAGACAAATGCACAGCTTTTCCCTGACACCTGCCACAAGGATTCAGTCAAACAACGTTAACCCTTCAGGGGTTCTCAAATGCAGCTAATGTTTAGAAAATACCAGCGGGGGACAAGATCTTGACTGCTCTAACTCGGCACACACATCCAGAGGGAGGTACCTTATCCATGGCAACAGGGAAAGGCCTTGCCTCAGCTCCAATTCGGCCTTGCCTCAGCTCCAATTCTCCCACCTACAACTGCCCTAAGAAGGACGAAGGAACAATTTTTGCCCAGTGTTTCCCCAAGCTTTTCAGCCAAGCTGTTCCAGTGCAATGCTGTTTGAAAAATTATTTGAAGACCTCGGGCATCCTCAGCGTCTTGCGGCATTTCCTGGCATGGAGGACACCAGGGGCTCTGCCCTGGGGTCTCGCTGTGTCTCCCTTTGTGCTCCCATCTCTCTGAGCCGGGAGAGCCAGTCAGTGCCTCCCTGTGAGGCTGCCGGAGCACTGGGTGGAACTGGGAGGCAGTGTGCTGCCAAATATTCCCCTGCCTGTACTGAGTAGGGGAAGAATAGAAACATATGCCACAATGAATGCACCCGCTGCCAAAAGATCACAAATAATTATTTGTCCTTGCTCTGCAGAGTGAGCTGGGGCTTTGTAACCAGATCCAGGGACTGTCCCATGACCTCTCGGTGGCAGCAGGAGCGAAGGACATGGTTCTAACTGGGAGAGTTCCTATACAACCAGTGACAAAGGACTGGCCACTGGCAGAAAGCAGGAGAGCTCCCCGGTGTCCCCGGGTGACTCGGACAGCCTGACAGGATCCTTAGGGTGTCCCTGTTCCCCAGGCACACTGAGGGCAGGCTTGATGGGCGAGGCACGGGTCCCTGCACTTTCCTAGAGCTTCATATCAGCTTTTGGCATGGCAGCTCCTGCCAGAGAAGAAGGGAGTGATCAAGAATCAAGTGTCTGGGGTACCCTGGCCAGACGCTTTCTTGCATCTGAAAGCCTGGCTTAGAGCCAGGCTGGCACTTAAGTTCTCCTTGCCAGGCCCATATTCTGTTAATGGGAGCCCCAGGAGCGCTGCACAACCAAGAAACAACGCGGAGACTGCTGGGAAGCGAGCCTCTTGGGACAGCCATCAGAGAGCACGCCTGGCACCTCTTCCCCATCATCTTGTGCTATTGCACTGCCTGGTGGCCACCAGACCCTGGCAGAAGCAGCAGGTGCCACAGCGCAAGCAGTTGTCCCCAGTGTATGGACTAGTTCTGGTTCAGCAAGCCACCACTGGCTTTCTAGGTAGACACAATAACTGAGAGCAGAACTGCATTTAACATGTGTAAATGTGTTTGCCCATTACGCTGGGAAGCGACCGCTGTGACAAACATCTCAGAAAATGAGTATGTTCCTCCCACTACTCTCATCAGTCTTTGTCATCCTCCATGTCCTCATCTTCAGTTGAGAAATTCCTGATTGATTTAATTTGCAAATGCCTATAAGTCTTTCCCAAGAGTATCTGAGAAGAAGACGCATCGCAGTTCAGAGCAACTGTCTGAACCGCATTACAAAACATCCAGCAAGATTTGGTAAATCTGTGTCGTAATAAATTTATTCCACACCTGATCGTTGAGAGTTTAAGCTTATCTCTAGTATTCTTTAACTGTCCCTGGTGTAAAACATTCCTGCCTTCTGGAGAGGTTTGATTGGACTCATAGAGGCTGAGGCTTAATTAGCGTAGACTACTCCGAATCTCTCTTCCCACCCACATAGTGGGTGCATGGCTGGCATTCAGATGATGTACTGTTTTGATGGGGTAGGCTTTGGTTTTTCTGGAAAGTGTCTAGGAAAGTTTGGACATCTCATCAGTGTCTCAAAGCTTTTGAGTTTTCCAAACAGCACAGAGTTTCCCTTTCCTCTCTGGCCTGGCTTCCCTCCCTTCACCTGCAGTCCCATGAACAAGAACAGCCCCCAGCTTTGCTACCGTGAGGTCTGGGGAGGCGAGCTGCTGGGAGCACCTCTGCCCTTTGGGGGACGTTGGTGGGAAGAAAACAATAACAGAAATTGTCTGGACTTGGGAAACATAGGTAAGAGAGTGCTGAGTTAGCATTTAATAGCACTGCCAGAGTCCCCTTTAAACAGCAATGATTGTAGCTTACTAATATCTATATAATAGATTTACAACCTATGGGATATGGGGAAATGTGTGATAAAAAGCAGCACCTAATCTATAAGCAGAGGCAATAGTGCTGAGTAACCCAAGGCAAACAAGTGGCTCATTAACCAATCAATTGATAAAGTTAAATGGAATAATTCACGCTAAACGCTGCTTGGCTGCCCTGGCAGGGTGCATGCAGGGCTGGGGAAGGCAGGCTGGGTGCTTGGGCAGGACTGCCTCTGCTTGGGAACCGGAGTGGAGAGCTGGAACTCACATTTATCCCAACTAATGCCAAAAAAAGAGCCTGAGAAAGGGGCAAGAGAATGGGGAAGATGGGAAGGAGACTGATGGACCGAGCAGGGGTCCCCTGGGAAAAATGTTCTGCCAGCATCTCCAGGGACCAGGTACGTCTGGGGCACAGCTGCTCTCTTCCCTCGGTGTCCTGGCCTCTTGGGGACTTCTACAAGGTGGCACATGCTGAAACTGCTCCAACATGCCCTCCAGGGACCAAACCACAGCACAAGGGAAGTCTCGAAGGTGCAGTCTGTGACGTCCCGAGGGGTTCCCGTCCCACACCTCACACCCTGAAGCCTGAGCCACATGGGAGGTGCTGTCCCTTTTCGGGGGTGGACGGCAGGTGTATCTGTCTGGATACCTCCAGGCCAGCCAGGAGCATCTCTCGTGGGCAGGAGGGGTTATCCGGTCAGTCTCTGCAGCAGCTCGTGTGACACCACCACAACCCAACCAAGTTGCTGGCCTGGGGGTGTTGTGGCCACAGCAGCTCCTGCCAGGAAACATGTGGCAGCAGGCAGCCCATGCGCACCCATGAGCGGTCAGGATTTGGCCCTCTGAAGATGGGGACCTGGCCCCTGGAGCCCCAGTCTGCCACTCCCAACCCTGGGAACCAGACCCAGCCATGGGGCTCCTTCATCTGGCTGATGGAAGTGAGATTTCTATGTTTTTGCTTCACTGGTACCTCTCAGGGACCCCCAAACACTCAGAATATCAAGGCACGATGCAAGATTGTTCCCTCCTCTTAATTCTAAAATCCTTCCTTTAAAAGCTCCCAAGCTTTCACCTCTTCTCCAGGAATAACAATCCACAGTGTAACACATTTCATCATTAGAAATATTTCCTGCTGTCCAGTCAAAATTTATCTATTGACGAACTCAAATACAGCTTCCATAATGTCATTCACGTAGTTATTTTTAGTACCAGCGTTGCCAGCAGAAATAACAGGCCTGATGTATTCCTCCCCCCTCCCCCCCCCCTCCCAGGATGAGGCTTCTGAAATTATAGATGTGAGCCCTAATTGAGTGCCAAGAATGCTACAAACGATTTGCACTGCTATGGAATCTGGTAGCAAACCAAGGCACTTCGACCCCACGCACACGTGCAGTTATGCTGCTGTCCACTCAAAGCAGGCGCATATCCACTGGCAGGATTATTTGTGACCACAGTTGACGTTTGTTGCTAGAAACTGTCCCTGGAAAGGACGCATTTCACATTTTTTACCCAAAAAGAACATTACTCTTAAAGAACTTCCCCTCCCCTTGTTTTTTATATTTGTGGTTCTTCAGACAAAATAAGACCAAAAGGAGTCCTTCGATTCTTTTGGTTTCTGTGGTGGGGTGATGGACTCGTGCCCATGGTTCCTGGACTCTCCAGACCACCTCCCAGTCCCATACTGGGCCAGTCCAGGCTTCCGCACCAAAGTCATGCAAGTAACTATGCACAGCTAGGGCTGAACTGCAACACAGCTGAAGAGCAACAAAAGGAAAGAAAAGCTTTCTGCTCTCCAGGCATTTAAACAAATAAGATAAACAGCATTTGCCAGCCCAGGAAGATTATGTGTGGCTTTTGTCTCCCCTGTTTTGGTTTCCCGTGTGCTAAGCACTCACTCACCCATTCATAGTCACTAATGCCCAAGGCTCAGAGTTGCACTCCCTTGTGTTGATTTCCATGCGTACTTTAGGGTTTCTTTACATACCCAAATCCTCATTATCACTCTAAACCACGGTAAATTACAGGAACAGTGGGCTGATAAAAGTCCTCCTAATTCAAAGCAGTAGTGAGCCTATTACCACTGAAAGGACTGGTCCCCAGCTGTAGAACCATGCAAGAACTGAGTGGGAGAAATAAAAAGAAACTAGCTTGTTTCAATAGCTAGGTTGGAAAGATGTACCAGTTGTAGCAGAAGTGGCACAGATAAATGGGTGTGTGAGCAGGAGGCGGGCAGAGCCTCCTCTCAGAGGATTATTTCCACCTCAAAACCAACACCATGTCCTGATCATTCAGTTCAGATCTCTTCTCCCCTCACTAATAGCTTCCTATCTTGGCATACATAGTTCTGGATTGTTTTTCTTTCAATCGCCCCTGTCTCACTATTTTACTCACTCTCCTTTTCTTGGAGCGTGAATATTAATGTCAGTCTTGGCTCAGTGTCACCCCTCACCAATCCTTTCCCTACGGCTGCTGCCTTTGGCAGTTTGCGTCCCTCCTTCGGTCAGTTTGTCCAACCAGGAACTCATAGTTTCATAAAACCTTGCAAACCTGTGCCAGCAGACAGAATCATGTCAGTGGAAAGAAAAAGCATCCAAATTCAAATGGCGGCAGCGGTGGGAACCGTGGGCTCGAGCTTCCTGAACTGCCTGCAGGGTGGTGGAAAGACACAACGTACTCAACACCAGAGTCCTTACAACCCGAATTTCCTGGGCCCCGTGCAATTAGGTGTCAGCAAAGGGACTGGATAGAAACTCTACTGAAATCTGTGAGGGTATCTATTTTCTTCCCAAAGAATTGGATCGGGCCCTGGGAATGCATTTGTTTGTTTTTCCCCTTGCCATCAGCCTGCCTTTGGCGGAGAGCTATAATCCATTCAGGGAGGACCTGTTTATCTGTGAGAATAGCAGCATCGCTGTGAAGAGGTAAGAGTGGGAGTGTGCTTCAGGCAAAAAAATGCAGATTATAGCCCCGCCAGTAATGAATCTAGCACAGAAAGAAAGAAATGCAGATTGTTCTAATTTTCTGAATAGATTTAATTCCATTTTGTTCCCTGCGAGTCCCTTCGCTGACAATTGTCTGAGTGGAGGGAGGAAAAAAGGGTTCCAAGCAAAACACTTGTCCATGAAGGATGTTATTAAAATGTCCTACTTGAACACTGGCGCTCCGCAGACCAGAGCTGCAGAATATAAGTATTCTCTCTCCCTTAGACGAGCTTTGTCTAAATGCAGAATATTTGTCAATTATTTTCCAAAAGCGCAATTGCTATAATCAGAATTAGAGCTGGCTTGACTTGTCCTGCCTGATTTAGCACCCACTTGAACAGGGTGCATTCAGAAGTTCAACAAGAACTTGAGGACTGTTGGATCTGCAGCAGACTTAGAAAAAGCTCAGGAAAACAACAAGAAGAAGGAACAGATGGAGAATATATAGAAAATGGGGGTGAAAACCAGAGAGTGGTCAGAGGAATGAAAAGAACCTGTGGCAAGTAAAAATCCACTGAAGAAACTTGGTGGCAAAAGTCTCCAACTGAGTGAACTTCCACCATTTGGCTTCAGAGGACTCATGCTCACACCAGCATACAGACCCAGTTCCATGTATTTGCTGAACCTGGCAGTCCTTCAGCAGAGAATTTGGCTGCAGGTCCGCACCATGGATGTCAGTCAAGTTTTAGCAGAGAACTTGGCCCTACCATCCTCCTATATAACTTCCTTTTCTTTAAGGGTCTGAGCAATGTGTCCTTGTCCTCATGCTGCAGACAGGATGTGTGTCCTGTGGGACAGGAACACGTAGGTTCTTGTGGCCAGCTGTGGGGTTTGGGGTTTTGTTCCTCACAAGATTCAAGAATGATGGGGCTTCCCAAGGCACTCCTTGAAATGCAATCCATTACATCACATTGTGAACCGATCTGACCTGTGAAGTCTGAACGCACCTCACCCTGTCCTCCAAAAGCTTTTCTTCAACGTTGCCTTGATTTGGGGGAGGGAGGGCATCTTAATTCTGCAGAGCTAGGTCCAACTAGACCTGCTTGCCTATTACCAGGGGCGAGAGCTGGCTGTCCCTTGCCCCACCACTCTCTTGAGGGTTGAAGAAACTTGTCCTGACCTTTCCTCTTAAACTAGAGGAAGCTTTTGCACATGAATTCTGACCCGCCTTTCACATTTACGTTCTCATCTCACAGGTACCAGAGGCTCCAAAGCTTTATGCCAAGAGCAAAGGCAACTGGGGAAACTTGCTGAGGACCGTCACTTGCTGTTCATTATGTGAGCAGCAGCACTGTCCCCAGAGTGCAAGGGCCTAGTCCCTTGTGAAGAAGACACAGTCCCTTCACCTAAACTCTGAGTGTGTGACTGTGCTATTATTTGTACATTCAATGCTGAATGGCCAAAGGAAAACACTGCACTGGCTCTTGCTTTTTCCAGATACAGAAAGGACAGCAGGCACAAAGGCAAACATAGCCTCTCCTGTGCACATGTGACAGTCACAGCATAAGCCACTCGCCACCAAAATGCCTCATTCCTCCTGACAGGTCTTGTCCTAAAACAATGTCTTAAAGTCTGCAGCTGGGCTGGATTTTCCATATCCAACTGGAACTGCCAAAGGAACAGAAAAAGCCCTGCTAGCAGAAAAGATGCCTCTTAGCTGGAGAGAAAACCCCTTCCCAGCAGTCTGCCTATAACCCGCAGACACGGTTTGCCGTCCTGTCCTTGAGTGGGTGTGCAGCTGTGGCATCTTAAAGCAGAGTATGCCCTGGGAAGGGCGTCCGCTCTGCTCCACACGTGTGCGGAGCAGTGGATGAAGGGCATTTCACAGAGAGGGAGTGCTACAGCTCCTGGAGCCAGCAAGGGCAGGTTTCCTTTGCTGCATTCACTTAGATCTATCAGGACTCCTGGCTCCAAAGCACTGAGGCCGTTTCCTGCAGGGCACCTGGCTGGTACCAAGTGTACCTACATTAAGAACATGGCTTAACTTGGGTGAAGCACCTACAGGACAGTTGCAGCTCTGGGACAATCTAGCTTCTCCCCCTCAAATGCAGCACCTCTGGATTTGTTACTGAGTTTCACCTCGGTTCTTCCGGGCCGATTCAGCAGCACTGTTTCTGGTGCTGTCTTCCTCAGCCCCTGCACCTCCTCCCTCATATTCTTGAGTTGTACTCTTCTTGAATTGTACTCTTCTAATACTACTACCCCAAACATGAATGGGAATACTGAATAGCACTGGGAGCAGGACCAGATCATGTCAGGAAAAACATTTTCTCGGTTTGAAAGCCAATAAAAACAATGTGGGCACTTAGCAGCCCACTGCACACTCTGTGCTCAACACCATGTCTTACATGGGGCTGTTTATAAGGCTGCTTGTTCATTTTTGATGGCATCCCTCCTTACTAAGTCCAGGTACAGCAACATTCACTTCTGCAATCTCTCTTTGTTTTCCTAAGCTAGTGGGCTCCTTTTTTTCCCCCCTGTACTGAGCTTCAGAGGTAACCCATAAAAGAAAAAGGTGTACCTCTCCATTTGCATCGTAATAATTGCTTCAGAGCTGTTTTGCCTTAAACAAGCCATCCCTTACAAATGCATAAGAGCACTTGAAACACAGCAGCCTCTAATGCTGCTACAGCAAAAGTCTCTTTGGTTTGTGTCGCTAGTGAGGGAGCAGGGAAAAAAAACAACCCCAAACAGACCAGCAACGAGCCAGCCCCCCCCCTACCCTGGCTTCTTTCCAGCCTAAAAGAGCAGCGAGCACAAAACCCTTGCTGAGCATTCTGCCTCCAATCCTCCACCACTCAAGCGAAGGATGTGTTGACACGAAGTGCTGTAAGAAGACAAACTACAGCAAAGCTGAAACGCTGTCGTTTTGGCTGGGTGACAAAGTGCTGCTTGGAGTTTGGTTGCCGCAAGGGCAGGTAGCGTGGGGTGCCTGGCTGAAGGGACGCTGCTTGAGCTTTTGTGGCTGGGCTGGGACTACAGAGGCCAAGCCCCCGTGACTCCTCCCAGGGGAAGGTCCCCCTCCTTGTTCCCACTAATGTCCCATGGGGAACCTGCTTTTTGAAGGCTGTGGTGGCCTTGGTGAGGCATAGGGAACCTGCGCGACCAGGCTGGAAAAGGAACTGCATGGAGAACTGGGAGACGAGCGTGGCACAAGGAGTTAGACCTGTTAACTAGCACATATTCCTCGCAGGCACGTCACAGGGAAATCCCGGCCGGCATTGCTAAGCTTTATCCACCCTGCAATGGTTTCCACCCTTGCTGTTGTTCACAAACTTAACAAACTGGAGACTGTTTGGAAGAGATCACTCCTTAAGCTGACTTGTCCTAAGACAAACAGGGGAGGAAGGCAAGGTCATGCACGTCCGAGGCCAGCACAGAAACATCCTTAGTTATCTTCCCTGAGCGGTTCTAAATTTTAGTTCCTTCAAGATATATTGCGATAATCAACATTTGAATTTGGCAGTGACTGCGACTGGTGGAGCAACCCTGGCACTCTGTTATCAATTAATTATTTTTGGTGGGGTTCAAATTTCACCACGTTTGGTTCCTTTGTGCAGGTCCGAGTCATGGGGCCAAGCACGCTGCAGAGCCCCAGGTGAGCATCTCCTGCCTCCGGCCTGCTGCTGGGCTGCAAGCTGCGGGTCAGCCACGGGGCCCCACCTGGGCGAGGCGGCAGAGGAAAAGTTGCTTCCAAGGGTCTAATTACGCATCCCTGCCAGGTCAAAATGAAAAGCAGTCCTCTAAATATCTGCTCGGGGAACGTGAATCCAGGGAGGGAGACAGACAGTTGAGCATAAAGCTATTTTTTAGAAGCTGAGTTTAAGGTTGGCTAAAAATATGGCCTATCCCTTTCAAGGGTTATTTTGCCTACTGTGTTGACAAGAATAAAGCTATTAGTAACAGAGCATTCAGAGTATTTGAGGCTGGTGTTTGTCTGTCAGTCACTCATCCTCTAAAACAGTCTTGTCAACATTTGGAAGGCAAGTGGGATGTATGCTCCCCGGGAAGGCTGGGAGAGGGTAATGGAGCTGTAAGGGCTGCGGGAGCCTGTGGCTAAAGAAAACAGGAAGGAGAAAAGAAAGGGAAAAAAAATCTATTAATGAAGAAACCCCCAAATGTCTAGAAAAATGAAAGGTAGGTGTTAGAGGAAGAAAATAGTCAAGTATAGGGGGAAAAAAATTGTTTACAGAAAACAAAGATTGAGAAAGGGATATAAGAAGAGCCAATGAGTGGAGACTACATGAGGGCAGAGGAAGAGGAGAGGCGACCATAGGAAAATACAACCATCAGCTTTCCCCCAGTGGGGAGACAGAGCTGTGAACAGCAGGAATTTGCAACGTCCTGTTGCTGGCCCCACACGCTGAATCACAGCTGGCACAAGGTGGGCCTGGCTGTGCAAGCATTGAGAACCAGAATCACCTTCGTGGCTGGGGGGGCTTCCAGGGACTAGCTCATATTCGTCATACCTAAAAAAGCAAAGGCTGTCATACCTAAAAAAGCTGTGGAAGCTGTGCTGCGCATAAAGCCAGGAGTGTCTCTACATGTAAAGCGCTTTCTTTCCTTAGAAAAAAAGAGCTCGGTGCCTTAGGCACCCCAGAAATGCAGGGCTGGATGGGTACCTGGAACACCAGCCCTTGCAGTCTGCTCTCTGCCAGGTAGAAGGGGTGGTCACAAGGAAATTGGTTTCCTGCTTCTGCTTCTCCTTATCTCCCCCTGCCAGTACAGGAACCTCTGCAGCCTGCACTACCTAAACCAGACTTCTGTGTCCCTCCTCTGCACCTCTGACGGATCCTGTAGCAAGAGCATCTTGTCTCCTCTCCCTCAGCTCTTCAGAACTAAGCTTTTAGTGTTGCCTGTCCTTTTCCAGACATCCTTTGCGTTTCCCCTTGGTGCTCCCTATAACGTGGGAAGTGTTCTGCTGTTTAACAGCATGCTAAACACGACTGTATTTTATTGTACCTGCTTGGACAGGGTAGCCGGAACCGGGTAGAGGTTGCTCCCTGCACCCACTGCCCAGGGGAAATTGCCTGCTGGCTTGCTCCCCGGTCACACCACCAGCTCCACCATCAATTTAAAGATCCACAGAGCCAAGTGATATTCACTGCTTAGCACAGCAATTTCTGTTGTGACTAATCCTGCAGATAGACACCTTTTCCCAGGGATCCCACTGCTGACACACACTCAGCTCCCTCTCTGCCTGAATCCGTGGCACATGGCAGCGGCAAAGGGTGGTGTAGATCCTCTTGCATGGGCTGTGTTGGGAGGGATCGGCTCAGCTAAGGATGCCATGCACTAACTGTGGTCTGCAGAATAACCCACTAAGTGCGGGAAAACCCTGAAGTGCACAGCCTTGCCTTCAGGTGATGGAAACTATTAACTGAGCCATTTTGAGCAAGGGGGTTTTGCCATTAAGGTACCACTTGTGACAAAGAAATGCGGACAGGCAAAGCATTGATTTCCAGGCATAACCTGGGGGATGAGGAATAACTTTACTTAGGCTCAATTTCCACCTCAGTCCATGAAGTTGGTCTAAACAGATTGAGAGCTGAGTCATTAGCGCTATCTTCATAAGGAGCTCATCAATTTGAGTAAACCATCAGCCTCAGGCTACAGCACGTGCCTATCCTCGGTTTCACCCTCCAAAGCAGCACTGCTGAGGTTGGTGGAGCTCTGTGGATTTACATTAGTAATGGCAAGAGAAGGAATAGTCTCAGCGCATGAAAACAGTTCTGGTCCTGCTCCTGTTGTTCATCTCAAAGTGAGTGGAGTGGAGTGGAGATTACACCGGCAAGCACACAGCTCAGAAGAAAGCAGCAGGTATCATAGAGGGTGAAAGCCCTGAGATGGGGCACAGTTCCTCTCCTCCCACCCGTCCCCTCTGCTTTAGCGAGTCACTGGAATCTCGCACCTGCTTATTGCTAAGCCTCCAAATTGCTTATTCCTAGTCCTGAGCCGAGCCTGGAAAAGGCAGCCATAACCAAGAGAGCACAACCTGCGCGTGCGGTGAGAGGCTTTCCCTGCGCGGATGAGCCTGCTCTCCAGCAGGACACAGCTCGTGCCGTGGTGGGAGGGGAAATGGTGAAAAGAACCAGCCATGTTAGTGGAAAAGGTATGAGCCGAACCCAGACCTCCACCCTCTGCCCTAGCTGGCCCAAGCCCCGTGGCAGCATTTGGAAGAAAACTGGGGAATTAAGTTGTTCTGTGAGCAAAGACCCTGAAAACCCTCGTGGCTTTGTCATTACGTTTCTAAAGAGGAGTTTCTGTGCTGAAAAACACGACCCATCCAACTAGCTCTCCAGAAAGAGCAGGGGCAGGGCTGCAAACCCACCAAGGGTGAAACCCCGTTTGCTTCACTTGTGGACCTTAAACACACATCAGCCAACAGACTGTAAATACCACTCGCAGCAGTTTACAAGGTGGAAGGCCCTCTGAGACCTTTTACTGCAGGGAAAGTGGGGTAAATATGCCAATGATATGAACAAATTCTAAATATTCAGGTGTTTAAATAAATAAAGCTTTTACAAATTTTGGGCATCTATTATTCATGGCATGCTGGGGGTTGTCCAGACTGTGCACCAAGGCATGTAAGCATTTTAAGAGGATAGAAAATTACTTTCAGGCTCAGAAAGTTGAATCAGTTTGTGTGCTGGAAGTTAGTTCGGGCCTTCATATCACTGGACAGAGGAACCTCAATTATTTCACTACCAAAAAAGCCACAATTTGCTGGGCATTGTGGCCAGATGACAAGTAACAAGGCTGGAATCAGAGTTTTTTCTTTTCCAGACATGTTGAGCAAGAAGGGGATCTCTGTCAGCCATTAACATCCCAAGGTGTACAACGTGTCCCTGGGAAGGGGCTCAGCCAAAGGTGGAACCATGCAGCCATGCTGATTCATTCACTGCAAGAGAAATTGGTCTAGAAACAACCTGATTTTCAGCTTCATAAAAAGACAGAACATTTTAAGTCCTTTCTTGAAGCTGCTTGTTTGAAGCAGTTGAAGAACTAGAAAAAATGTCACTGTGATCCTTTTGGGATGTAGCTTTCCAGTCTACAAGTATGCCAACCCAGGGCCACTATCAGAGCTTCCAAACAGACTGCCTGGCTTGATAAAAACACTACCATCTTTCTCCACGACATTAAAATGCAGCCCAGAATTCAGCGTTTTCCCTGTGCCCTTGTCTGTAATTACACCGTATGATCTCAGAGCGAGCACAGCTAACTGAAGATGGGCTGCTCTGACCTGAGCTAGCGTCTCCTTAAATTTGTGCTTTTGTCTACGCATTTTCAGCAGGGTTACAATTAATTAAAATTCCTGATTAATTAAAATGTTTTGCAACAACACAGCAGCAAAAATTGCTTGGAGAAAAGCCTGTGCAAAGGGAAACTGGAGCCTGGTTGGTATGAACATGCATGGGGCCCAAAGTACAATGTATTGGCATGTGTGCAGCCTGTCCCCAAAGGAAATTATATAGCAAAGGAGGAGGAAAGGAGAGGCTTGGCGGATACTGAAACAGGGCTATAAAGTTTTGCATTACCCTCCGTATTCCCCCCCTCTGCCTGTAACTCACAGATTAAGTGCATGGAAATAGAGTGGCTTTCACTACAGCTGCATGAATGCACGGGTTTGCCAGGGAATTAGGACTTGGCCAGCGCTCCTGCTCCTTGTTCTGACAGCCGTCAGATGAAAAAGTTTGTACAAGTCGCTTTCCCCTTCTGCACCTCGGTTTCCCCTCTGTAAAATGCAGGCAACACCACTTTTCTGTCTTGTATGAAGTACTATGAGAAGTACAGAGAAAGAAATACACTACAGAAAGAAAAATGAGTGTTAGCGAGCGACTCTGTTTCCTTTTGCCTTTGTCAAATCTGTACTATAGCGGGAGCCAGCTCCGGTCGCTCGGAGCTGTGAAGAAATCTTTGTTGTGCTCTGAAAGCCCCGCAGCGGACTGTCATTGTCAAACCTGCTGATGAATGGTTCCACTGGGGATCCAGGCCCTGCTCATGCGGGAAAGCAGCAAGCCTCAGTAAATAGCTATTGCTATTACTGAATCCGGATAATTAACACTTCTGCAATTTTATAAGGAAAATACTGTGTTGTTGCAAAGAGCGTGGGGGGCAGTTGGCCCCATTCTGTTAGTGTAAGCAGTCCTGGCCCTGGCTCTGCCTCTCAGAGGGCATGCCCTCTATGAAATGCCAGCAGAGGGGATGATGTTTCTTCCCCTTCCCCTCCATTCTCTTTTAGAACAGTATTTTTTGTCAGGCACCACTCCCACTTCAGTGATTTAAGGGCTACCAGGAAGAAATCATATCTCTGAAAGAGCAATTTCAAAAAACATCTGTCCGCAAATGGTGCGTGTTTACGCAACAGCTCCGTTCCTGGGGGGTGTGCAGGCTCTGATCTGCTGATTTTTAGGGCCAAAAATTAAATTTTGCAACCTCCAGACCAAGAGAGCAAAGAGCCAGAAAGAGGGATCTCTTGCCTCGAGTAGCATTACCAGAGCCCTTTTCCCCAGGACACACACTGGTTCAAGGCAAAAGACTTTCAGGGAGGGAGGAAACATGTAATGACCATGCAGCCATGGTCACTGCCAATGGTTCGTAGACAAGTCAGAAAAAAAATCTTGATTATTACATGTTTTGCAGATTTTCAGTTGTTTATAAAGAGATGAATGAGATGGAATTGCTCTAAAGCATATAAAAATTGCATTTTTGAAATCTCTTATTTTGAAGTAGGATGAGCACACGTACTTCTTTCTAGTTATATTTGGATTTTTAAAGTTTATAGGTCCACTGTCAACTTCTATGCTGCAACACAGGATGAAATTTTTTTTTTCCCAGAAAACCCTGGAACTGAGGTCTCTCAAATTCATGTGCCTTCAGGGGCTTTTAAGGAAAATCTAGGAGGTATCGTGAGACTTGCAAGAAAAGCAGGAGTGGGAACCCTGCAGTGGCTCCTGAGCATAGTGAGCACTGAAATGATGAGAGTAGAACCACAGAATCTTAACATTACAATTTATATTTTTTGAAGAAACAAATCACCAAGATCAAATCAATTATTATACACAATTATTTACTGAAGTAAAGGTCCAGTTATGTCACTGACTGCTCCAAAATTTTGGCAGTCAGACTGCAATGCATAATCCCTTATGCCTGTTTTAAAGCTGACCAACCCTGCTTCTTTTTCATTCCAAATAATATTTGCTTAGATTATGCTTCAAAGAGGGATTGGGGGCTTTTGTTACTTAAAACCCAGCTTAAGAGGCTCTCAGGCCAGCCACAGCTCCGCAGTAGTATGTAATGTGAAAGCTCAGTGAATCAGATTCATTTCCTCCAAGACCCAAAGGTAGTGAGGAGTCACGCTGAGTATTTCCTGAGAATGTAAGTGGCCATGACAAACAGTCCTTCCAACCCAGAGAGGCACCAGCGTGTTTTCCCAAATGCTGCAGGGATCACTGGCATTTTATTGCTTCTGATCCTTCATGCTTCTTTGTTTAAAATACAGTGGTGTGTCGGGGGCATCCTGCTCGCTCTCTTTCTTAGGCTCAGCTTTGCAAACAGCACTGCTTTTCTGTGGGACAAAAGGGCCCAGTTGCTGAGAGCTACAAAGCCCCGCTCTGAGTGGGAAGACATGAGCATATGTACCTTGAGCTTGCTGAAAGTTAGGATGAGGAGGAGGGAGGGGATGGGAGACCCTCTGGGTTTGACCCCTGGCTTGGCCAACACACTGCCAGATGCACAGGCCAGTCCCTCAACCTCTTCCCACCTCAGTTTCCCCACCTGTAAAATGGAGCAACGATATTGGTCTCGCCTTGTGAAGTGCTTTGAGATTCACTAATAAAAATGCTCTGGCCGGGTATTATTCTCATCTACCCATGTAAGTCTTGCCACATCAAAGCAAATCCCTCATTAAACAAAATATCCTGCCGCTGGATAGTGGGGTAACCCCATCGGATTGCGGGGAATTGCACCGCTGAATAAAAGTGAGCACAGAATCTGCCTCCAAATTGGCTCAGCAAATGTCTCTGCCTCACTTTCCAGAACCCAGGGCTCCCCCATAGAGAGCCTATATATTGCTTTTACAAACGTAAGCAACAATTTGTCTGTATTCAAGCACAAAAGACCCCAATCCTGCAAACATAAATGCCTCATTTTAGTCCCTCAGGCTGTCCTGTTGGCTTAAATGGGCCCATACATGTGAGTAAAAGAATGCATAGGCAAAATGCGTAGCATATTAAGGGAAATATTTCTATACTATTAAGCAAAATATGTCTATACTATTAAGCATAATATTAAATATTAATTTATATAATATTTATATAACATTAGGGAAAATTTAGGGCTAACAGCTGGTTATAGAACAGAGAAACTGACTGGCACAAGGAAATATTAATTAAAATTACAGTCTTCATTCACTCGTTGGTTTTCTTTCCCATTCTGTTCCTCTGCTTTTTGATTAGAAAATAATCATCACATTACACAATATTTTCCTCATTAAACTACAAGAGCAACAAAGATCCCTTGCTTCTTTGGCCAATTAGTGCCCGTGTACAATCATCAGGACTACAAATCAATGCGTGTTCCAGCTCTGACCTAATAAACCATCTATGAAAATTTAAGCTCCGCATTTTTCCGTTACTCCAGTGATTCTTTTTTCTTTACCCAAAAGCAATCAGCACTGAACCATTATTCCCTCTCGTAGGAAACTACGAAATGAAATCACACGGGCTGGGGGCTGCCAGTCACCTCCAGCTTTGGCAGTGCTCTTCCATAGCTTTGTTTTAATCAACAAACCCTAAGCGAATCCCTCTGTGCTCTACTCGAGTGTAGGGCTGGCAGGGAGGGTGGCTCACAGGGTGCAAGTAGAAAGAGGGAGCTCTGGGAGATTGGAACAGATCTGCATTTTCCTCAGGGCACATCCTGCAAACAGGGCCCTTTGTTCCTAGGGGCTGGTACCCGCTTCTCACCACAAACAGATCCCTTCCCAGCCTCGCCTTTTCTTCCCCACTAAGAAAAAGGCCATTTTCAGAGTTTGTACTTCTACATCCGCCCCCGCCCCAAATCCGTGTAAGTTGTTGTCACTTAAACCAATTTTGCTCTCCCACTGAGCGCCGAAGTGTTGTGAGTTACACTGCGCCGCACTACTCACGCCCACCCAACATCCATTTTCTGACCAATTTCCTTCTGACATGCATCTTAACCATCTTCAGATTCACTTCTGAATTTGGCCTAAACTGGAGAATAATATGCTGAGACTCTGCTAAAAAGCAGTACATAACTGACCTCTGCCAGAAGGTGGGTCTGATCTTTTTCGTTGGTTTTCAGGGAAAACGGAGGGGGAGGTGCTAAGAAGGAGGCTGTGAGCCTGGAGTTTCAGCTCCTGTTTTCTAATTCCACAGCTATGTTATAGGAGGCAATTAAGCGGCGCCTGTTCATCAGTGTGATTCTATTTATTGAAAGTGGTTAATAAGCCCAGAATTAGTTTCAACTTGTCAAAAAAATGTTTCAGTGGAGAATGTTTTCAGAGCGGCTTTTCTATGTCTACTTGCCTACAAGTAATCAGGTTTAATATTTGTCCAGCGGTTTTGGAAACCCAGGAGACAGTTCCCCCTGGCATTTCTGTCTGCTCTTCAAGGTCCCCAGGTCAGTGCATCACCTGCTGCATGTCCACCCGTGTGCTCCTGCGGGATCCTCCTGCCCCTTTTTCGCTAATGTTTCAGTTTCTTGGCCAATTTTGCCAAATCTGGTGGAGGGCCTCAAAGGCACTGAGCTCCTAGAAGTGTTATGAAAATACAAGGCAGGGTAGAGGAGAGAAACCCTTCGTGTTCCCTCACTCAGGGACAGGCACATACCCCTGAAGAACCAGGGTGGTGCTACTCGAGTCAAAAACTCCCTGAAGCTGGAACTCACCGTTTCCACTGCTCAAGGCATGATTTGATTTATCTGGAGGTTTAAAAGGGGAGGGGAGCATGAGCCAGAACATACGCCTCTCTGCAGCAGGGACCGTCTTCCCGTGCTGGATGTACAGTTCCCAGCATGATGGGATCTTGCTCAGGTTACAGCTTGCACGTGCTCTGGCAAAACCCTGAGGTAATCACAGTAATAGAGCTATCCTGCTCCCTTACTAAATTCTGCAGGACAGTCCTCCATCACTATGAACTTCCCTGATCTAATTACTGCTAATCAGAAGTGTGAAGGAAAGCATTTTCCCTGGGTCTCAGGTGCACAGCAGGTGGGGCAGCCACCTTGTTGAGTAGGGACATCTGTTTGTTTAAGCGAGCAGGGAGAGCGCTGCATGCTGCAAATCTTGCAGCATGTCAAAGCAGCTGAAACCCCCAATAAATGCCAGGACTCAGTCTGGAAGCTGTGTAATCCCTTTGAATTTTCTAGGAAGGGCTATAGGAAATTTAGCGATGGTGCAGAGGAGGAATTTGCCTGTTTCTACTGTGATTTGCCTCACTGCCAAGCACACAGCACTGGCAGATCGGGGCTGACCCAATGTGTTTATCTGCTGAACCCATCAAACCACCTCTTGCCATGTGCTCCAGTCCTCCAGCCCAAATTAGCGGTGGCTCCGCTGCTCCAAGTGGAACAAATGTCACTGTCGTGTTTCGCTTGGCCTCCCGCTGCTGCTTTGTTTTATTTTGGGTCCTGCTGCCTGTCAGGGAAGAAGCACGATCCTGCTTTGGTGAGGTTCAAATGAGGAATTTCACTGGTAAGCTGAAGAGCCCATCGCCAAATGGTTAATGACTTTTTTTATGGGTATCCTGGAAAACTGAATCTTTCTCAAAGACAGATCTTCAGGGCTTTTTCTGGCCTGCTTACAGCAGCATGTATCACTTGCTGTCCTTAAGTTGCCTAGGTGGTGCGGGCACCGAGGGTGTGATGTCCCCCGCCTGCCCTGTGCTGGCAAACCACAGTCCCCTCCGAGCAAATCCAATGTTCCAAGGCACTGCAGAGGCAAATCATTTCACTGACAGAAACCTTGGCCTCTAAAAATCAAACCCATCAAAAGCACACACCGCTTTGCATTAGTGGGAGGAATTTCCAGGGGTATTTGCTGTGCTGATCAATGCCTAAAAAAATACACCCTTGGCTAGGTGTGCAGAAACCCACATCATCAGCAGAACGCGAGAGCAACAGAACAAGTGGATCTGGTGTGGAGGAAATTTTGTTAGCCTGACACAATCTCAGAATAGCTAAACAGGGCAAAACAACGTGTATTTGTGCTCAAATCCTGATGATGTTTATTTACTAGGACAAATATAGCTGAGGGTAGCAACTTATCAACGCTTGCTTTATTTCAAGAGCAAATTGCTACCATGGAACCAGACATTTGATGTTTCCCTGCTATCCCTGACAAAGAAAGCTCGCTTTACTAACTCAGCTAATGACCAGCAAAGTTGCCTCACGTGGATTATAAAAATAAAAAGGACAAAAGGTTCAGGATGAAAAATAACAATTTCCCTTGCTTGCTTTTGTGATCAAACAGTGGGGAATTCACAGCAGAAAACTCTGCTTTGAAATAGAAAAATAATAGTAACAGTGAAAATAAATGACAAGGTCTTGGTTCTATGGAGCCTGAAAACCCCCAAGTTTTGCTGCTGGAGAGTGTGTGAGGATTCATTCAGCAGTCGATAATCAGCAGAGAGGGATTAGTGCCTTCCAATAACTGCACTAACTACAAAGACGGTAAAAGGCTCGAGCAACATCCATTCTCTTATCCCTTTATACTGGCTCATGGCCCCAACTTACGCATGCACCATGTTTACTATTACGGCAACAAAGCAAATTTGATCAGAGCAACGCCAACAAATACTCCAATGGCACCTTTGGATAAAATCTTCCTTGATATTTCGTGACTTTGCTGAGCAGCTGGCCCCCAACCTGGCTTTCTGGGAGCATGGAATGTGCTCTGTCTTCGGGACAGACTCCCATTCCCATTCCTGGACTGACCAAAGGAGCCCTCCACACCTCAGCTGGGCTGGACAGGCCTAGGATGCTTTCAGTTTGTTCTGTGCAGGCATTAAAAAACCGAGTTATTCTCCTCCCCCAGCTGTGATAAGAGCTCTGTTTCCCCATGTTTTGCAGTACGCACATGTAGATTTACTTAAAAGATTCATAATGTAAGAAATCAACTGGAAATGGAAAGTTCAATATCGGATGAAATTGGTTTGGGTATCTGTGAGATGGCGTATTTATCTACTAACTTCCCAGAGACGTCAAACACTGAATCCATTATCTCAGCACAAATCTACAGATCGTAAGTTCTCTCATTTTGGGTTTGAAGTCACACTTCCATCCAGGTCAGCAAACAGCATTTTACTGCTATTCCTTATGGCCATATGACAAAATACTCTGCCCCTCCTGTTTTACCATTGACATATTTCCAGGATGAAAAAAGGTTAAGTAAAAGCAATCTGCATGCTTATGTATTCTCCCCTCCATGCAAAAATTTATTTATAGCAGAACCTCGTAGCTGAAGAACACAGAACACGCAGTGAACTGGTTGGTGAGTCACCTGGCCCTCTGAATCTTTACCTTAGCAGCCGCCCTAACAAGACAGCGACCTGAATTTAGTCTTGAGGATGAACAATGCACGCGCCAAACCCTACTCTGAAGCGTGGTGCAGGCTTGAAGAGTGCATTTGGTCTTGAGGGCTGAGCCACAGACTGGCTGCACCCCGAGCCCTGTGGCAATGAGATAAAAGCAAGCACGGGGAAGGGCAGGCGGCTGTGTGTAGGGTCACTGGATGACCCCTATAGCCAGGTTTCCATTTATTTGGCAGAGAAAAACAGTTGTTCTTCCCTTTTGGGTTTGTGTCTTGGGAGGAGCTGCCCTGTAAGCCACTGGTCCAGAGCAAAGTCTGAGACCAGGGTCTCTGGGTTTGTATTTCCAAAAGGAAGACTTTTCTAGGATGATCAATCCCCTGAAAAGTGCTTCCCTAGGCCAAGTTGGGATGACTGTATGATGAATATGTCACACAAGGCTAGGTCAATGCTTCACGGATACCAGAGAGAAAAAGTCCTCCTGGTTTCCACACCTACACTACCACTGGTTCAGCACTTAATGCCAAAACCAAAAGCCTGATTTTTCTCAACTTTTAGGTGAATTCAGTGTAGACTTGTCTCTGCTCTGAAGCGTTCCTGTAGTTTGCCCTATGTTCATATGGTGCCTCTCAGGGGAGACCATGTGTGCAGTGTCTAGGCTCTAGGAAGACATGAGGCTACTACACCGGCTGGCTTCCCCTAACACAAATGTGTCACGGGGGTTGCTACAAGGGGTTACATGATGAAGGAGAGGCCACAGTGCTTTGCTGCAGCTTTGGTGTAAACCAGCAAGCAGCAGCCCTTTTTGCGTGGGTGTAGTGCAATCTCGAAGCCAGTTGACACTGCCTACCAGAGCAGCACGGGCCATCCGCTGTCTGCAAATTGTCTGGAGAAACCCACTGAAGTAAGGCAACCCACTGCAGGACAGATGGTATCTCTATATGAGAAGTTTGTTATGTGTCTCAGGGAAGGGGCCTTATGGAGATCCCTAAGCTTGAAAAATATGAATTCCTCTGTTTCTATCGCTGTGGGTTTATGTTAGAAGAGGCGGAGGGGTTGGGAAAGACAGAGAGAACCCAGATCTACCTTAAACACCACCAAAGAGATGCAGACTAAAAGAAAAGGTAAGCCCCACAAAGGCGCTTGCTGAAAAGCCAACTATATCAACAAACCCCAGCTATTGCAGCTCGGTGACTACGCTGCCCAGTGACTCCTGTTCAATAAAGAGCCGATTCTCCTCCCTTTGGGAAAACAATGTGTTCCACACACTGAAATAAATAACAGCCCCTCACCAAGCCCCCGGCAGTGTCAGGGGATGTCAGGCTCTGCTCGGCGGATAACAAAGGCGTCAGCATGCAGCCAATCTCCTCCTGCCATCTCAGGCTGCCCTTGCTGCGCTGAATGAAATTTTTTCTCCTAATGGAAATGAAAAAAACCTCCAGTGCAGATAATCCTCTGTTATAATGGCAGTACATTCGGGACAGGGGCCAAGCAGTGTAAAGAACAAGCCAAATCTCTTTTACTTAAAGCCTGGCCTGAATGTGATAATGTAATGACTTCGGTCTGGATGTTTCAAATGCCATTCATTGGGACTGGCTTAGCATATAGATGATATCAGCTAAAATAATTAAGAAAGAGGAATTGAACAGATAGCATCACCCGACTTCTTCCCAACAAAGCTAGTATCCTTTTGCAAGTGGTTTAGAAGACCACTTGGTCTAAACCTGGGTTAGTCCAACCCCGCCAGCACCCTCTCACTTCTGTTCCCCTTTGCTTTCTGTAGGAGCAACGACATCCCTCTTGAACACAGGGTGAAGACCCAGGCACCCTCTTTGCGAAGGCAAAGTTCCTGATTATTTTGTGCCTAAGCTCTTTCTGGCCACTGCTGATCTCCCTTTGCGCTCAGAACATGATGGAAAGCTCATTGAAGTCCTTGGGAAGATTCACATTAATTTCCCTGGGTTCTGGATCAAGCCTATATACTGCAAGTTTCTTCTGGCAATGTAGGTTTCCAAAAGCGTGGTAGCCCTGGCTGTTGTTTAGCTTCCTAGTATCTGTCATAGCTATTATTTCTGCTTTACAGAAATAAAACATGGCTCAAACCCTGATACTATGTGCAAGCCTAAAATGGCTTTCAATTACTATTAGCAGGCTTTTAAGTGGGATTGTGGTGACACCCCAAAAGAAGCAAAACACTTACGGGAAAAATTAAGCTATTGGAGGAACTGGTTATATTGAACATGCTCCTCACACAGCTGGCAAAAAGCAAAAAAAGCTGAAATAAATTGATGACGACCACTTTCTGGAGGAACGACAGTTTATCTTAAGAGAGAAAACACCATTCAGCTTCTCTGCTGCAACAGCTTATGACACCGAGCATTCGGACACCTCTCCCACAAAACAGGAAGCCAGTAGCAACCAGAACAACCACAACAGATCGCTTTCTATATCCCATACCAGCGTAACTGAGGGCAGAAGGTAATATGAGTGCAAAATGCCACCCTTCTGATTTTTATATATCCAATTAGCATCACTCTGATGGCTACATATGGTAGAAAGCAACAGGGGATTATGTTCGTTGTCCATTTCAAGTCTCCCAGTTGGCAAATAAACTCAGTTCTTCAGGAAAAAAAAAAGTTCTTATACATTGGTCAAGCTTCGGAATGGTTACAAGCCCAAGATCTATTCTGGTTGAATTTGTTATAAGCCCTAGGCATAACATAAAAGAAGATCCTTATTTGAATGTTTTTATCTTCCTGGTCATCTAATTTAGCTCTTTCCAGGGTGGTCATTTATCTTCTTCACTGTTGCCTTCTTCGTTTGCTAGGTTTAGAGATGAAATCAAGACTCGTCAGCAGCCTTGAGCAGGGCGTCAATGCTAGTTTGAATTTTCCTTGTCTTCGGTTTAATTGAATTTTCATTTGTATCTCCTCAGCTGTTTCCCCTCCGAGGCCTCTCCCCCTCCCGCCCCCCTTCTCTCCACTCATCCATATAGCTCATACAAGCGTTTCTGGCAAGCACCAGCTGCAGATACAGCGAGTTCTTGGGCATCTTCTACTTTTAGAAAACCACCAAGAGGCCAAATAACACCCGTGCTTGTTCTGTGAAGCTTGAAGCCTGCTTTTCAGAAAGACCAGCCTCTTCATTAACTCTACTGCTCTCTCTGAAACACGTCTAAGACACGGAGGACTGCAGAGCTATGCATTTGTCAATGCAGAGGACAAAAAACCTTGTGTGGGTTTATGGTTTCTGTTTTGCTGGGTCAGCCAAGCCAGCCAGGACTTTGAAATAGCATTAAAAAGAATCACTTCTAAATTTCTCCTCCCTGTGCCCCAAAAGCTGCCTTGAGGTCCTGGCAGGCCAGCACTCAAAATGCAGTCTAGCCATGACCTCTCAACTTAAGATTGGTTTGCCATCAGCGTAATCTTTCAGCTTTGAGTTTGCTTTCTTTGACAGAGCCCATTACAAAGTCACTAAGAGGGATCTGAGACGTAACCACTGAAACCTTCCACCTTGAACAGGTATCGCTTCCTCCAACTGCTTCCGTCCATCGTGGGGACTGAAAAATTCCTGTCTGAGGTTCAGGACAGCCTCTCTTGCACTGGACATCTTCAGTACAGGAAAGGGAAAGCCCCACCAACTTCTCCATCCAAATTTTGGTAAAAAGGCTGGGAAAGATACATTTCAGCCCTGAGATTCACCAGTTCGTATTTCTACTCCAACAGCTGATATTGTTAAGAGCTCTTCTGTACTGAGAAGTGATTAGGAGAAGCAAGAGGAAATTTCAGACAAAAATTTCAGCCTATTGGAGAAAGCTCTCTAATGCGAAATCTATCTGCAGTTAGGAGTGATGTACAACTGTGAAAACCTCAGTGTCTTTAGGTCATTTACAAGTAAATCACACAGAAATGAGGAATATGTGATGAAGAAGAGTTCTGCATTAGGACAGAGCTGGACAAAATGACCTTTCCATGACCTACTCCATCGCTGACTAGTACACTTTCTGCTTGTAATTCATTATTCTGAAGCTGTTTACCATTTTGTCCATGACAAGGGCAACTTCCATCAATCAGTTCTTGAACCTGGAATTCCTGGTCGTCATCAGAGGAAACGGAGATTCTCATTTGAATAGTCACCTTCCTTGCTCTTATACACCGCACTTGATCTATCACTGAAAAGTTGATGTTGTCTTTGACAGCGATGCTCTGTCAATCTGACATAACCTGAGAGACACTCAGGGTATGTTTTGCTACTAAGTGAAAGACTACAGCACTTCAGTCATTAATAATTAAGTGTGACTTTGCTATTGGATATAAGATCTGCTTGTGTTCCTGTGTACGTTTGCATTTATTTTTACGCTTGTCACACTGCTGATGCATATATACTGCATGAACTTTGGGCAAATGATCCAGTGTCTCTCCACTTACACTCAGGACCACTACTCAGGGTAACTTACATTAAGGAGGTCTTCTAGGAGCGAATAAATCAGAGATTAGAGAAGGCTTGCATGTAACTGAAGCTGAATTGAAACCGTTTATCTCCCTTTCCTCTGTGCGTTAGCTTTGGTTATGGAAGGGTGTATTTTAAGAAAGGAAAAGCATGTGGTATCATTTTGTCTTTTAGCTTGCAGAGTTTTGGGACCTGCTTCTGCAGCCTCATTTGGAAATTAGTCTTCAAGACTTGCCATGAACAGGGGACTTGCTAGGATCTCTCTTGTTGTTGGCATTCTCTTATTGCCACATCCTACCACGAGCATCTAACACTGCAATGGGGGGTTGCCCTTTCTCCTGCCAGCCTTTGCCCTTCTTAACAGCTCTGACAGCTCTGATCCACTTATTCTTGGCACTTGCTTTGAGCAAGGTTCACATAAAGGTGTCAGTGTCCAGTCCGTGCACTGTTGTATCAAGCTGTTGTCAGTCTTCTGGATGACTGCTTAGGAAACAACCTCATTTTGTTACCCAGAGCCTGAACTTGATCACGACTCCTCATTTGTCTGCTGCTTCTAAAGCTCAAACTCTGTCTCTTTCTGCCTCTTGCCTGCATTTCACTGTCTGCATTAAGTTCTTGTCTTGACTGGTGGTGCTCAACCTCTGCCAGGCTGGCCATTTCTCTCCTGCTTGTTTATAAGTGATGTTACAAGTCAACAAAAAGTATTTGGGGCCTTAATTTCCATTCCCTCAGGGGACAATGCAGGAACTTAGTTGAAGCCAGAAGGTCACTGGTGCAAAAGGCAATGGGAAAGGTGGTTTGTTCAAATTCAGAAGCAAGCAGGGCTTCAGAAAACTCTAAACTGTCTGGTGTGTTTTCTTGTTATTTCCTAAGTTACTTAATACATAGCATCTTCTTCTTGGGAAAAAGGCTTATTGTGTGAAAGCTTCTTTTATGGAAGAAAGGAAACACAAGACTTATGGAGGAAAGGGAGATGGGGCAGGCTCCTTCTGGAGCGTCTGGAAGGCTCCATTTGAATGTGACAGATATGTTTCACAAGAAGGACTTCCCAGCCTGGTTTACTTACAGTAAAAGCACAAAAGGTGTCTTACTGAAGCTGTGAACCGGTAAGCCCTTGTGAGGCAAGGGGAGCACTGGGATAGCTCACTGTCTGAATGGGATACTGGGTGAAGATGGCGATTCTGTACGCTCTTCCCTTTAAAGGGTGGCAGAGACCTGTGCAAACCACCCGGGCACCACTGTTAAGCTCACCACAGCAACACCAGCTTTTAATGCAGGCTTCAAAATTTGCTCCCAGTAAAATAGAATTCGAAAATGTTGTTCACCACTTGCATAATCAGGATTCTGCAGCACTTCGGCAACCCAGTGGAGGAAAGTTACCTTATAAATGACAAAGACTGCGTCTAAGGCAGAGGGGAAATAAAAGAGAGAAGTCTCCAAAGCCCAGGACAACTAAAGCTCGTTACAAAACCAGAGACATCATTCTAGTGTGAAGCAAACCTGAGCTTTGCATTAAAAATGTAAATGTGATTGAAATAGCATAACCAGATTAAATGGATTTGACCTCCACAAGCATAAAAGATGGTCTAAATACACTGAAACAGCAACAAACGGCTGCACTTTCCTTTTCACTGCATTGTGGATCACAGGAAATTCGTTTAAAATAGAGACATTTCAAGCCAGTGGAAGTTTGCACTTCTTTTATGGGAACTAACAGGAGAAAATGAAGCTGGTTTGGAAAAAACCACACCTCATTTAAATGCCTAAAGGTACAGAAAGACATTTGAAAACTACTTTTCAAGGTCTTTGAATGTGATTGATTTACCCTCAAAAATTAAGCCCTAACACACAGAACTAGCCAGGAGTGACTGAATCTTTCAGTACAGACTTACATCTCAACCTTCAGTTGCCTTATGGGAGCATTTGATGGACATCTCTTTCTTGGCTTTTGGGTTTGGGTTTGTTTTGGGGTTTTTTTAAGTTATGTTAACCCAGATCAGCGCCAGAGTCTGATTCACTGCACTGCCATACATCATCATACCACCATAGCTGCGCAGGGACAGATAGAAGTGACTTAAACCCACACCACCAACAAAAGAGATGTTGATCAACGCCCAGCTTAGGATTTCAGACGGCTGCCTGTGAAATGCTGCATGGAATAATCCAAGAAAGCCAACACCTAGAAGCAAAGAAACAAACCAAAGTGGTGTGAAGGGGAATTAAAACCAGTAACCATATATTCCCAGCTAAGCCTCACTTTTCATGCATTCTAAGGGAAAAACTCTGGTAACGCTGTATGACATTGTCCCTCGACTGGTTTCCAAATAGAGATGTAGTTCTTTAGTTAAAACAGAAGTTAGAACATTGAATAAGGAGACCAATTTGGATTTTCTTGTTATAGAATCATTGACTAACTTGGGCTAGAAGTCCCTGCCCAGAGCAGAGCTACCGTCTCAAGTAGGTTAGGTTGCACAGGTCCTTGTCCTGTTGAGTTTTGAAAATCCCCAGGGATGATGGATTCTCCCCTTCCCTGGGCCCAGTTCCGCAAAATTGTGCATCAACCTCCCCGTGAAGCATTTTTTTCCTTATATTCTATCTTAATTTCCATGAAACATGTGTCTTGCCTCTCATCCTTTCACTGCGTATCTCTAAGCAGAGTCTGGCTTCATCTTACCTCTAGCCCTCTTTGGGTGGTGGAAGAGAGCAGTGAGATGTCCCTCAGCTTTCTCTTCCCCAGCTCCCTCAGCCTCCCTTCACTCAACCTCTGCGCCAGCACTGAACACCTTGGTGGCCCCAGTTTACCCGTGGTTTACCCCTTGCTTTAGGACACCCAAAACTGAACACCACATTTCAGATGCAGCTTTGTGAGTACCAAGTAGGTGGGGAATAGGCAAGATTTAGCCCCAAATGATTTCACACAACCTCATTTCTTGAAGTCATTAAAGACATATATAAAATGCTACAGTTAAACCTGCACTTCCTAACACCAGACAGTATTTTTTCTTCTCCTGATACAAGTAACATGGCAAATAACTGTAACTGAAATAAATTTGAGAGCTGGTACTTGAGAGCACCTGAGGCAAAAAGGAAATGAGGGTGGCATGAAAAAGGCCACAACATAAGAATATTTTTTTTTTTTTTTTCTCCTGATCTCTATTTTCCGAGAGGTCTAAGAAACAGAACGAGTATTTGGACAAAGGTTGGATATGCAAAGTGACACTAAAATTGGGTGGCAATCAGCACAAGCAGAGATGACAAAACTCAACAACTCAGCAAAGCTTAGGTGCATGCAAACCTTTTTGTGTGCAATAACCCAGTTCTGTTCAAGCCCATTGATGTCGATGTGTGCATTATTAGAAAACTCAATTGTTCTGGGGTTTGGGATCTGAGCGTGAATGAAACATGAGCTATGTATAACGTCAGGACTTAACTACATACAGATTAGTAGCATCTCTAATTTGGCAGCACCGCAAGGCCTGTGGCCTTCGCTGTCAGCGGTGCTGAGCAGTTGTTACTGTCTCGAAATCAGGCAGCTGTGGGGCTCAGCGCTTCTGAAAACTGACAGCGGAGAGTTAAGCACCGAGCAAGCCTTCGGGAGGATGCAGACAATCACTCTGCTGAATGAGGAGGATTCTCCTGGAGAACAGAGGGAGCAGGGTGTGTTAGAGAGCTTCAGGCAGGCTCTGCACTGCATGGGTTTGGGTCCAACTTGATGAGGGAGCCAATAAAAATGTTATGATCTTGGTTATTTTGAAAATCTCAGTATATTTATCCAGTTACCGTGGAATTTAAGCACACCACTTTGGCTGGGTTTGTATCACTGTTGTGAACACTCTAAAAAATTCTTCTACCTTTTACTGGAAACTCCAAAAACCTATTTCAAAGCCTTATGCAGGAGTACTTAAAAAATCAGGAAGTAAATTTAAACCTGAATATGTGTTTATGCCAGAAGACCTCACCTATTCGTTTGATCACAGATTGGAAAAAATAATACAATTAGATGTCTCCAATAAGAAATAAGAGTACCAATGTAATAATTCGATTTTCACGCTCTGTCATGTAGGAAAAACATTACAATTTGTTTATCCAAATATGAATTAAAAATAAACTTATTTCTTTAAAGGGTCAGTAAACAGAAGAAGGAGATAAATAACAAACAAGTAGCTAAATAAAGCCTAAATTCTGAATTATTTACTGAACCATATGAAAATTACTAATTTCTAATTCTTTATCATTTATGGGCTGTCTCTTGGTATTTCTATCCTCTTCAAATGTTTTTTTGTTGTTGTTTTCTTTGAATAACTAGCTATGGTGAAAGATGCTGAACAGACATCAGTATCACCAAGGAACACACTGAGATTTTCATTGACTGTCAGTACCTGGATCCCCCAGTGCCAACACCAGCTTTCATCTCTCCCGCACAGCCCAGCTGAATGCAGAGGTGAGACCTGGCTGGTCCCGGTAACGCAGCAAGACGCTTGCAGGGGAATTCCTGGCAAGCACAAGGCTGCTGGCAGGATGGGGATCTTGGGGGCCCTTCCTCTTTCCTAACATGAGCCTGATGCCATCAGTCGCCATTGAAGAAACACCGACCCTCGAGCTGGGATTTGGCAAAGCGCTCTGCTGTCCCTCCTTACCAGCGTGTCACGAAGGGTCTGTGCATGCGGAGAGATGCAGATAACCAAGGACCATCAGCTCATAAATCTACTGTTCAATTTAAACATCTTAAATGCACACATCGAGCAGCATCAGGTTTCCTGCTGAAGAACTGGCCAGGCAGCAACCACCTTGAAAGTAATGAGTTGATACAGTTCTTTGGGGTTTTTTGCTGAGCTGTAAATCAGCAGAATATAAATTTATCGTACAGCTAAATTGAGGAAAACAAGGGCATGCTACTAGGAGCTTTCTGATTTATTAAGTAAACATCTTCTCATTCAGGTGGAAAAATGTGTCCAATTTGGCTAAATAATTAATCACCAAAGGGTGACTGGTGATTAATGAACAGTATGATGACATTCTGAGGTGTATGTTCATCATGGCAATTTTCTTTCATCCCAGTGATTTGTGCTAGTGTTACTGATGAAGTGTGATGATAAAGGCTCTGCAATGCCTGCGGTGGGGGTGCGTACATTATGGTGATAAATATCTGCCTATTTTAGAATTTGTAGGCAATGAGGCCCCCACCTAACCTTGGAAAGGAGCAACTACCCCATGGGTATCAGTACCCCTTACCAACCTGCCAACAAGTGACTAATTTCTCATTCTCACGAGGGCCATGGGGAAAGAGCTCTATTTGGACGGTGGAAAGAGTGGGTTTAGCTGCAGCAAGCTCTATCTGCCCCTCCTGTAATACCCTTTTGCACTGCCTATAGATGTAAAGAGGCTGCGAGTAAATAAGAGATTCCCAAAATATACTGAATCAAGTACTCCGTTCTGCACTACTTAAGTAGCTAACCTGATTTTGTTACATTCAAAACTCATTAAGGGGATGGCCTTTCCATTCTGTGGAAGAAGCTAAGCAGAAATTTCCGTGCTGTGGAGGAGCACATGCCCTGCCATGCCAGCCGCGGAGGAGCATGAGAGAGGATGACAAATTCATGTGGGCTTAGTTATCGTGATTTCAAATTGGGACATGCAGATCCATGGTTGTGGTGTCCCAGAAGTGATTTGAAAATCTCACCCTGAGCTTTGGGGAGACCCAGAGCTGGCCAGCATCAGACCCCCACAAGATTCCTCCAGAAATACAGAGCCGGTACTATTTCATTGAGAGCCAACAAAATGAGATAAACTCCACCACCTTTGCTGTAAAGGCAAGGAGCCGGATTACAGCAAGGCCCACACTTACCGAGGCAGCGAAGAACAGGGCTGTAATGAATAAGGAGCACTGCACCGGCAGGGAGGAATCATCACTACCTCACTGCGAGCTACCGCATACCACAGCTCCAGAAATCTAGCAATAAAACCTCTCATTTGTTATCTAGTTTATTCTGCCTAACATCCATTTTGTGCGCTCAGCCTTTCCTATGCACTTTTGCTTAATGCTTTAAAATTGGAGCTACTAACTCCAATCAGCTCTAACAGGGAGAGGATAAACCCACCAAATTCTGCTAGGAGGTAGTATACATTTTTATCATTTAAGTGATATTTTCCTCAATACAGGCCCATTCTTATCTCATCCCCTTCTGTAACAATTCCCAGCTGATGCAGAAATGTTCCAAGCCTTGTACCAGACTGTTACGGTGTGTACAAGTTGCCATTGATGATGCTTTTGTAGACAAGAGCATTTAATACAAGTCTGAAGTTGCTGGAGAGCCTCGAAGCATACCAAGTCACTGCTCTGCCTTCCAGACTGTTTTTAGGTACTGGGTGGGTGGTATTTCAGAGAAGGGATATGCACTGAGGTGAAACGTCCATTCCTGGCCTCCCTGCCAAGGTGCCAACATTGACTGGGGTGATGAATTCTCTGAATAGGGTATCTCTGGAGTAGGGCGTTCTTCTGGACCTGTGAAAGCTGCTGAGCCCCACTCCGCTCACTGAAGCAGATCCTGGAGACACCCCCATGGCCTCCCAATGCAAAACACGTGCCCCTGCATTTCCGCACAAAGTAGCCTGCCACATGCCAAAGAGAAGAAAATCCCTTTCCTTGTTATTAAAACCTGTCTTTCCGACCAGCATTGGATCCTGCTGCTGCAGAAACCCACTCCCAGCTTTCCCTGAACACGATAATCCCAGTCAGGCCAATGCCTTCAGGCTTTCTCGGAGAATGGCAGCTAGCACCTCAACGCGCTTACTAGGATTGGCGTCTCCCAACCTTTCCCCAAAAGCAACTCCCACAGCATTAACCAAGCAGAATTTCTGTTGAAAGATCACACAAGTTACCCGGTATCGAATAGAACATACAATAAATCGCCTTTGGCTCCTGAGGACACAAAATCCCACGGGATGGCCTGATGGGGGAGAGGGGGCTTACTAATAGCCACGGCCCAAACTCGTTAAGGCACAGGAGGACCCCGTGTTACCCACACCTCACCTCTCTCTCTCAAGCTGTTGTACTTCAGCTCCTTTGTTTTAAGGTCACAGGTTTTATACTCAGATTAAAGGTCTGCTGATGAACCAATATAATTTTTGGTGACCAAGCGGAGCAGGAAATGCCCAAGAATGAGGAAAAACAAAGCTATTTCAGTTCTGCCAATCCTTCTCTTTCCATGTCAAAAATATTATCGATTAGCAATTTGAAAATAGGCGTGATGTCAGCTTACTACACAGTTCCCTGGACTCCTGCTGTGAGAGTGGTCCTCAGCTCTTTCTCAATTAACTTGAAAGCTAGGGAGGGTAAGCGTTTTTATTGGTAAGCTAAGAAATGCCTCCATCAAGAGTTTTATTCTATTACGGCAATAAGCACACAATGATTGAGCTTTGGATTAAAGGACTTTTTTCTCCCTTCTGCTCAGCACTAGAAAACCATCAGTTCCTTTGTTTTGTGTTATCCAGTAGCATTTTTCAGGCTTTTGCATTTTCTGATTCTAGGCAGAATCCTAACAGCATCTTATAATCAGGGCTGTAATCCTCCAACCTCTCCACATCTGCCATTTGCATGAATGGTCTTAAAAATAAAATGAGAATGATTCAATTAACAGTTTAGGGGGATATTTACATTAGGCAGAGTATTTCTTCGGCATTAGGAAAATCATGGCAAAAATCATTAGTATTTCTCTCTAAGAATGAAATAAAGGAATTTTTGAGGCAATGGTTTAATGTGTCATTGCTTTTTATAATGTAATTTCCAGACCTTTTTATTTCCTGGTTTTGTTTTTGTGAATGAAACTTAGCCATTTCCAGTATCCCACCAAGTGCCATGCAAACATTTGAAATTCATCAGACCTCATAAGAATTGTACATTGAACAGACATCATCTTCAGTGTGGGAAGAATTTGGTCCGAAGTCCAGTGAGGTCAAAGAGAGGATTTGGGGTCAGTAGTATTCAAATTGCCTTGAAATAAGTGAGGTTGCTGGTTTCAATCTTGCTAATGCAAAATGAAAAATAGGAATCAGGCTTCAAAAATAACCAAGCAATTGAGATGGTTTCCATGTCTTCATTCAGGCTGTTTTTTATTTTGCTCCCAATTCTTAGGCTAGAATAAGGACATTTACTTTTTTTCTCTAAAGTGAGGAGAGCTGGAAGTTTTCTTTCAAAAACAAAACAGAGAACTAAGCAAAGAACCCCTGAAAAAAGAGCTCGCCCAGTCATCATGCGAGTCCAGGCTCCGCAGAAGCAATTTCAGGCTCTACAGAAAACTGCAAATCTCCTGAGATTTGCAATTGCACCAGGAAGAGTGACAAGACTCTTAAAATGCTCCGACCACCTGAATTTTAGAAGGTTTTGCCAATTCTCTTCTGCCAGGGCTTCTTTTCCTTCACACTCTGTTACTGAATAAAGGACCAAATCCTATCTTCTGCACTCAATTGCTCTCAGGGTTTAACCATAGACTTCAGAGTATGGAGGATAGGTCCTTCTGTGCACTGTGAACTGTTCTGGGCTCGTAAGAGAAGCTTTTTACCTTCCTCAGAGCTTGAGCAGGAGGTGAATGAACTCAGAAGTTTGCAAAATCAAGCCCTTAGGCCCTGCCCTTGCATCAGATTTTCTGGCTGCAAATCCACCAGCTTCCGTGCTCATCTGTGGGTTTGTATCCTGCAAATCCAGGAGAAACCAGGGGAGCTTGATACTCACAGGGGTAGGCTGTAACTCCACAAAGCAGCTGAAGAAAACTAGCTCTAACCACAGTCAGCTAATTACGAGTCTGTAAGAGATTACTGACTGCCTGGCTCTTACTCTCCAGGTAGCCAGCAACCTGCTCTTGCCTCGGCCATTAGTGAAGCATTTCTTCATTTTACGCTTTCTCTTGACCAGACCAAGCAGAAGAGACAACAAAGTGCCTCTAACTCCATTATTTGTCCCTTTCTCATTCCTCCTCCATTTTGATTATCTTCCCCATATTCCCCAGGTAAACATACTGGAGAACTCATATCAGATATGAAGTTGTATCCCAGACAGATGGAAAAGGACAGACTGAAGAGGAAAAAACACAACCTTTTTTCATTTGTCATGACTCAACCTAAAGTCTCTTACAACTTCTGGGTTAACCAAGCCATAAAACAAAACAGATCCCTGGTTACATTTGTGCAGCAGATTTGTCTCCTTCTTCAGAGCTCATTAAAAGAACCGCTTTCATCTCATTACATTGCTAAAACATTTCTAACAGGACTAGATGTGTCATGTCAGAATATGACAGGCAAATTTCTTTTAAGGTTTTAAAACTAGGTTGAAAGAGAAGCTATGCAGTTCACTGTTGTCACTGAGAGGTATTTTTACTTTTATGAGTCCCTAAAACAAGAAACAAATTAAGAACTGTCAAGGAAAAAGAAAAAACCCAAACCCAAAATGTATTCCATCTTGCCTGCTAATATTGTTACTGCTTTTCTCTGCAACCTCTCTCAGTCTAATAACAAGAACCTTAAGTATAAAAGATTAAACAATGGTTGTTAATGTTTTGGCTTATAAGCACAATTAATAATCAAAAAGGAAGGAAATAAGCGCTGAAAATACGACTACCCTTTGCAACTATGAATGAGCCCAAATGAATGGCTTCACTTTCCTCTCTTCCCAGGTCTTATTTGCTGCCTGATTCAGAGGCAACCTCCCTGCGCTCTGCCATTGCAGGGCATGGAAAGTGGTGCCCACAGCATCCAGGGATGCAAGAAAGCATCTGGGAAGAAGGCAGGGAAAAAAGCTGCAGAGAGAGAGAGCCCCCTCCTGCAGCAGACTCCACTGGGATGATCGCTTGTGCCCTGGCAGGAGACTCTGCCTTCCTCCAGGCAGGCAACGCACTGTTTAGCTGCCACCCCTACATCCCAGAACTGCCACAGCAGGCGGTTTACTACCAGATACAGGTTTCACTGCCAGAACACCCCACCAGAGTTGCCTCTGTGCCAAATCCACACCCAGGGCAGAATGCACTGGAGCAGGTCTTGGGAGAATGACACAACTTCATCAGGAAGCTGCAGCTCTTTCCCCTGTTCAAATAACTGCCCAGGCGCAGCCTGCCGCTGCCCTACTTTGGGCCTTAAGTCACAGAAATCCTGGAAAACAGAGCAGGAGACAAGTAGGGATGTGGATGGCTCTGCCTGACCTGATGCCCTAGTGCAGTTCATGCCTCTGGGCTGCCAGCTCACACCGTGATCGAACAGTTCCCAGGTGGGAGTGAGGCAGCGGGGCTGAGTGGGTGTCCGCACCCAGTGCTGCAGGGCAGCAAAGCTGGGCTGGGGAGTGGGACAGACCGCAAAAACGCAATTCGCAGTCCTCTGCCTGGGAACACACTGCGGAGGCGACGCAGCCCCACGCTATAAAGCCCCTGTGGGGTGAGATATTCCCGGGGGAAGGGGCTCCAAGTGTGAAATCACTATAGCTTTGAGACACAGACATGCAGCAAAGAGCACTCAAGTGGGTGTTCACAACACATCATTTCGTTTCCACGGCATTTACCATCAAATTGCTGAGATGGGCTCTAAAACCAGTGGGCGGGGACTGCTTCTCACTCTGAAGAAGTTCATTAGATTATAAGTAATTCAGTTACACAGAGAGCAAGTAGAGCCTGGGGCTGTTTTGAGGGGCTTTTTGAAAAAGGTCAAAACAATATATCAGACGGCGATTGGGACTGATGGCTGTTGGGGAGAAGATTGTAGATATTTAAAGATAAGCATTGTACGCTAGTGTATTTTTCTCCTGATTGCATATTCCCATCCTCCTCATATGTAACATAAAAACATTTTGCAAAAAATGGCACAGCAAAGAAGCCTATCAACTGAGGTACTGCCAGCGTTGCTGGTGAAGTGAGACCCGGCTGCTTTGGAGGACATGCAGGGCTGGAAGCTCCGGCATCTTGTGAAAAGGAGACAGAGCTAGCTCTCTGCTCCCAGCTCAGCAGGGGACAGAAGCTGCTGCTTCTGCAGAGGCAAAATCCGAAAGCAAACCCCAAACGCCAAGATTTTTCCTGCGGGCAGGTGAAGTCATGTCTCCTCCTGAATGCCACAGCCATCACTAACTCCTCATTTGGGAAGGTGTTGCCCCAGCTCACCACCCAGAACGGCTGCTGCTGAGTAGGTAGCAGGACCTTGGTTCTGAAGCCATGCCAGCTAACTCAGCCTCCCTGCGTTAGCGCAATTAAACACTGAATTCCCTAGAAGCTTCATGCTGATGGCAGCGGATGGTGTTCCCACCCGAGCAGTCCACCCCTGCTCACCACTGGACCGTTGCACGTATTTAAGTATTCTGCTGAGCAGTAACAGAGGGAGATACGCTTGGTGTCTTCCTAGGCTGGGGCTTTTGATGAACAAACACATTCACTAGAGTTATCAGGTCCCCATAAAAATATCCTAGAATAACAGCAGTCTCGATTCCATGCTACAGTCCAGGTATTCCAGAAAAGAAGATCACATATTCCAAATTCTGCATGTGCTCAACATTTATTTCAAGATATAAGATCTAAAAAATGTTGACATCCATTGCAGTCCTACATCAAAGTCAATTTGCTGAGATGGGGTGATGGGAGTGGAAAACAATTTTTCCTGCCCCATAACTCTACCCCCACCCCAGCTTGGGTCTTCAAAGGAGGCCCCAGGTTTGCTTGGTTAAAGCTGGTTTTTAGTTTAAGCTGAGTGAAAATAGAACCTGGTCACAGCCCAATTCTGAACATTGTGGCACACCCTGGAGTCTCAGCGGCTTGGATGACACGACTGCGCCTTTCGGGGCTGTTCCCCTGAATAGTTTGGCCGTGACCCTGTGTTTTGCAGCATGGGTGAAAGTATCTGGACTGCAGGACTGGTTGTGAAAAAATAACAAGCATACCTAATCAGCCACGATGGGTGTAGTCAAAGCGCAAGGGTTAAGGGTGTCAAAATGACCTTGGGTGCTACAAAAAGTGCTGTTTCTAGCCTGTGTTACCACTGTTTGAGATGTACACACCAGCCTCCCGTTCCACCTCCCTGCCATTCACCTCTTTCTTTGCTGGATAACTCCCTGCTCACCATCTGAAAGGTATCTCCAAATAATTCACTAAAACATCCTTAATTAATTTTACAAATCCTAATCCCCATCCTGGCTACGCTTTCAAATTATTGTAATTTCTACCTGTCACTTCTTCTCCCACCACCTAATGCTTCAAGGATTAACTGGACAGCGTGTAACCTCTTCTTAGTCCTCTGTAACAATGTCTGCTCTCTGTTCCTTTGTCTTAGCATTTTCTCATCTGTCTACAGATTCCTGTGCTTTTCAAGGCAATATCCAAGTGTGAAGCTGCTTTAGCCATTAATGAGGATGAGATTTATTATCTAGAAGCACACCAATAACACAGTATTAAAAAAATAAAATAGCAGTCTCTTTCATCAAATTCTAATGAACATGCGATTTAATCTTTATTAAGAATTCATTAGGTTCTCAGCAAGCCTGTCTAATGGAGCTTGACCAGGTGAAATACTAATGCCTACATTATATTTAAATTAATTTTCAGAAATGTTAATTTCCCCAAGTTGTTCCCTGCACATCGCTCTCTCCGGTGCTGGCGGCTGCGCGGCTCTCTCCAGATGCCTGCTGCCGTGCTCATAGCAACACTGCCGTCCCCACCCCAGCCTCCGCACAGTTCACTGGAGTTTCCACACTGACAGACGCCTCCCAGTTTCCGACACCGTGAGCCCTTTCACCACAGCAGCCTTCTCGGCATTTTCAAGTCAGGTACAAAGCTGCAAGCTTAGCATGCATTACTTTGAGACTGTTTCATGGAAAAAATATATATATGCATATATCAATACATAAAAATAACAATAAATACATAGCAGGGTATATTTCAGTCCTCAATATACTGATCTAGTCCAGCAAACGAGTTATTATCTTGATGTGATTTGCTTCAGAAAACCAAGAGCTCTGCTCTTTGGAAAACAAGAGTCACTGTACACTAATTGTGTAAGCCAGTGTGGTCACCGCCTGCCCTCCTGCCTATGGGCTCTGTGCATATGCACTGCTGCACTGCTATTGTGGTACCTACAGCCTCTCCCTTCAACCAAAAGCCATCGCCCGCCATTCCAGCATGCTTCTGCAGAAGCATTTCCTAGAGATTAAATAATTTATTGGTGTTCGTCTGCAGTGACATCTCCCCTGATCCACCTTTTGCACACCAACAAGTGCAAATCAAACCCACCCCACCCCAGCCCCAAGCCAAACTTGGAAAGCCCCCTTTCAAGGGGGGAGCTGGGAACCTTTACAGATGTAGGGTATGCAAATGTCGTTGGGAAAAGCTGTGGAGATGGCCGTGCCCCGGAGCAATACCTCCCAGACCCGCAGTGCCTGGGGAAAAACATTGCCTCGGGCAGGGGTGAGGCTTCCGTCCCCCGTGGAGCCCCGAGGGCTGGGCACAGCGGCCACAGAGTTGATACAGAAATATCCGGGTCACCCGCTAAGCCACCCGGGCTGGCGAGGAGCTGGGCCGGAGGCCCGGATCTGCCCCCGCGGCGCACGCACACTCACACGCACGCCAAGGGGCGGCTACGGGAGAGCAGGGCAACAGCTTGCCGAGCGGCGACGAGCCCCTCCGGCGATTTCCGAGCCCGTTCGGCTTCTCACCGCCCGCCTCCGAGCGCTCTCCGAAGGCAGCCGAGCGCGGCGCTCGGCCGCCGCCGGGAGGAGCCGAGCGGTGCCGAAGCGGCAAGCGCTGCCGGCGGTTCGAGGCCCCGCTGGGCGCTGTCCACCACGCGAACCGCCTGAAAGCTGCAACCGCGCCGCGCCGGGACCTGCCCGCCGGCCGGCGCGGCCCCAGCCCCCGCGGCGGCGAGAGGACAGCCCGGCCCCCCGCAAAAGCGCCCCGTTCCCGGGAATGCGGAGCGCAACCCCGCACCCCCACCCCTCCCTGCACCCCATCCACACCCAGCCCTGCTGCCTCGCTAAGCAACCCCGCTCCCCGGGGAGGGGGGGGGGCTCCTCCCAGCCACGGCTCCCCCTGCAACCACCGGCATCGCCAAGCAGCGACCGCCCCCCGAGCCTCTCCCCCGACTGAAAATCCGGACCCTGAACCAGCGCCCGGGTTTGTTCCGTGATGGCGCCCGCCTCGAACCAACCCGTCATGTCTTGTTTCGGTGGGAGAGCGGGGTATTTCGGTGTCTTTTTAATTAAAAAGGAGGGGAAAAAAAAGAAAAAAAAGCACCCTGCCAACGGGAGCCCCTCCACCCCTCCATGAGCCTCCCCCTGCACCTGCTTTCCTATGGGATGCAATTACCCCAGCCACGGGGTGACGCGTTGGAAGAGACGGTGCGGTGGGGTTTTTTGTTGGTGGTTTGTTTTTGTGTTTTTTTTTTTCACTGCTGTTTCTTGCACATCAACAATAATTGAGCGCAAGGAGAGCTTCGACTTAAATCCGCGGAGCCGGCAGGGAACACCCCGATATTAAAGCTTAACTGACAGCGGTCCGCTTCACGGGAGGGATCTGCGCGGCCTCGCCCCGCCGCGGGGCGAGGCCGCCGGGCGTTCCTTCAGCACCACACCGGCCCTGAACAGCAGCGGCGGGAGCGGCGGCCGCGGGCCCCCCCCCCCCCCCCCCCCCGCCGCCCGTTTGCCTTCCCGCCCTCGCGGTCCCCTCAGGTAAACATGGCGCCCGCGGCCCTCACTCACCTCAGCGAGCCCCCGCCCCGTTCTCCCTCCCCATCAACGCCGTTTATTCGCCCACCCCTCGCCTTCCTCCCCCCCCCCCCGCCTTCCTTGCGGGACTTACTTCATTTGCTTCACGATCGTGCTTTTCCCCGACTCTCCGGCCCCTGTTGAGAGAAAGATGAAGGGGGGGGATCAGAGCGGGGGAGGAGGCGGGTAAGGGGACGCGGGGCGACCGGGCCGGTTCTCACCGAGCAGGAGGAGTTTCACGTCTTTGGCGGCGCTGATCCCGTCCTCCTTCAGGTTCTTCTCGATGGCCTTGCTCCGCTCCAGGGCGGCTCTTTCCTCGGCGCTCAGGGTACATCCCATGGCGGCGACAAAAATTTAATTAAAAAAAAAAAATTTAAAAAAAAAAAAAAAAGGGGGGGGGGGGGGGATGCAGCCCCCGCCGCCGCCGCCGCCGCCGCCGCCGCCTCGGCTGGCTCCCGCGGGCAGAGAGGAGGAGGCAGGGGCAAAGCCAGCCACCGGCGGGCGGGGGGGGGGCAATGGAAGAATTAGAGCAGATGGCCGTGAGCCTCCGGGCAGCGCAGCGCCTCCGCGGCGGGGCTCCCGGCTCCCTCCTGCCCCTCTCCCCGCGCCCGAGGGCTCAGTGCATCCAGCGGGGCTGCTGCGGGCACGGCGAGCTCTTCCCGGCCGGGAGGCGGAGGCGGAGGCGGGGGAGGAGGAGGAGGAGGAGGAGGAGGAGGAGGAGGAAGAGGGTTCGCGGCGGGGGGAGGGTCCTTCCCTCTCCCGTGCTCCCGCTGTCGCGCTCTCCCCTCTGCGGCGGGTCTCTAACGGGCGGCGGCGGGGCGCGCTGGCAGCGCTCGGCGGAGCCGGATGGAGGCGCGGGAGCGGCGGCGGCGGCGAGAGGGAGGGGGCGCGCCGGGGCTCCGCGCTCCCGCCGGCCTCGCCCGCTCCCGTGACGCGCGCGGCTCGCGCATGCTCGCGGCGGCCCCGGCCCCCGCCCC
>JADKXX010003701.1:0-92363 GCA_017310255.1 Butorides virescens
GCAGCCGCCGCCCGCCAGGCGCCGCCGCGGGGAGTGCGGGGGAGCCCGGCGAGGGCGCGCCGGGGCCCGCGGCCCCTCCGCCGCTCTCCTGAGGGGAGGCGCCGCGACGGGGTCAGGCCCGGGCTGCGCACCCTCCCCGCCGCCCGACACGGGGAGAGGCGGCGGCCCGGGGGCCCGTCCCCCGAGCCCCGGGTCAGAGGGAGGCCGCGACCCGGTCCGCTGCCGTCGCCCGGAGGGGAGAGGCCGTGCCTCGGGCTTCTGCCTCCCGGTCACCCGGGGCCGTGACCCAGCAGTGCGGGGCCGGGTGCTCGGGGGCCGGGCAGCAACAGCGGGGTTACATGGGCCTTGGGCTCCCCACGGGCCCTGGGCTGCCGTACCCCGCCCCACGCAGCGTGGAGGCCCTGGCTCCCCACATGCCACGCGGGTCCTCGGTGGCTCCCACACCCACGGCACCGCGCTTGCGGCCGCCCTGCAGAGCGGTGAGCATAACCTGCCCGGAGCCCTTCTCCAGCTCCTCGCAGTTAAATCATTCCAACCAACGCTTGCGATGCGAATTGTTACGTGCTTGATGCAGGGCATTAAGTTTCGCCACCATTTTGGATTGTGGTTTCCATCAGTGTAATTAACAGGTGGGGTTTTTTGTTTTTCATGTTGCAGTGCAATCACAGATCTCGCCAGATGACCTGCTGCCTTGTCATAACCGCTCCACGATGTCTACCAATTTTTTAGGAATTCCAGCGAGTTAAAATCCTGCCATTTTCCTGGCAGGTTTTGCCATTTCACGAGGTTGGGAATCGAGAAGAAAATTAATGTCAATGGGGAAAATAAAATAAATAGGACTTCGTTTAAAATGCTTTCCTACTGGCCTAGACGAGTCACAATATATTCAACTTTAATCCATAACAGTGATTGATACCTGACAGTCTCACTATAAAAGGATCTAGAGAGGAAAGAATGAAGTGTGGAGCACAGCAAGCTAAAATGCACCAAACTAAAATGAAGAAAATCAAGGGCTGCTGCCTGATGGATAGAAAGGGCATCCGCCACCTCAGTAAACAAGGCGTCTGCAGGGGGAGGGTTGGTTGGTAGCAGGTAGATGTGAACAGCGAGGCAGCTGATTTTGCCTCCAAAGCCCACTCCACCTCCCTGCCAAAAAGAAAATGGAGGCTTGGCAGGAACCCCCCTGGGGTTGTGGGAAGGAAATGCGGGGTGCGGGCTGCGCCGGGGCTGCCTCTCAGGGGCTGGGGGAAGGCAGCAGGCTGTCGTTCGTGGTGTTGGGTGTGGGTGACCGTGTGCTCACACTGTGCTGGTTTTCCACCTGGGACCTCTGTTCGCTGGCTTCTGACCTGCTGTCCTGAGTTCTGCAGTTCCCACATCCAGGACCCTTCCATTAGGGGTAGAAACACAGGTTCTAATAGCGCTTACAGTATTTTAAGCACTGCTTCCCTGGCACTTTCCTTCCAGGCAAACATCATCTCCTCCTGGCACTGTTTTGCATCCCACCTTCCTCCCAAAACATGTTCTTCCCATTTTCCCTCCACACCTCTGAAATGAAGGGGGAAAATGTGGCGTGCGGTTAACGAGAGAAAGATGTGAGGCGGAAGCAGGAGGGAACTCATAAATAATGTTGGTGCATTCAGGGACCAGTAATACTTACCGCACATTTGTGAGCTAATAGGTACCGCATATCTGAATTTTGGGTAATTTATTTCTTGAAGCTCCAGGGACAGAGATGGCCAAGCAAGCCCACCACATGTGTTTAGTGGGGAATAAGTGGAGATGGGAGCGGTTACAGCGCAGTTCCTGCTCTTTCATACTCACGCAAATCTCTTGTGTAAAATCAATAGGATCAGGATTTCAATCAATAAGTTTCATTTCAACGGTTCTAGCCAGAGGGCATTATGAAAAGTGCCGTGTAGGAAAAGCGCAAGCAAGAAATCCAGAGGCAGTGTCCTCATGAGGTGGCTGCGTTTGCTTCCCATTTCCAGCCGCTTGCCGGCCTCAGAGTCAGACTGGGATACTCCCCAAGGGTTTTACTAAGAGAATTCATCTTTTGTATCAGCCTCTGGCTACTCGTTATCTGACAAATTTGTAGCCTGTGCCTCCTGCCATGGAGAAAATGATTTCTCTTCTGCTTGGCCAGCGCGGAGCCTGCACGCAGCCCTTTGTCCCGTCTACATCGCTGGCACCATGCAAAGATCTGCTCATTTCTTTCTTAAGGGAAAATCAGAAATGGGCAAGTCTTCTTGCTCTCTCTGCTCTCAGAAAGATTCAGGGGAGCAGCTGTGAAATTGAGCCATTTTTGAGCCATTTTTATGCTGCTGCTAATTGAGCGGAGCTGATGGAAATGTTCCCTTTGAAATTAGAGGGAAATTTCAGGTTTTGAAAAATCTGCTTATTCATGGCAGACGAATTTCGAGAACCTGAAAAGAAAAAAAGCCTGCCTCCCCCATCAAACAATCAAACTACATACCAGCCTACTTGGCTTTTGAGATAAATATGTTGGAGTTTGTTGCTGAAAATGATGTTTCCATTTTTCAGGAGCTGACAGAAGTCCTCCTTTAATAAAAAGTGGTTGCTAGCAGTAACAACTTCAGATGAAAATAGGCGCTCTCTTTTTTTCCCCTTAAATATGACAGAACCTCCCCATAAAAGGTGGGGAGAGAACCTTCTTTTTCTGGCTATCCCTGCAATTAAACCATTTCCCTCGAGGCGCATAAGGAACATGCTTGTTTCCGCTTGGACTGTTACCTTCACAAACCTAAGAGTCCGCCGTGTATTTTAAACCAAAGTCCTTACTCTCCTGTACCTCGGTGCCTCAGCACCAAGAGGCTTCTTTCTGCAATCAGTTTTCAGCCCTTCTGCTAGGAAAATTAGCCAGGTAGATAGTCATGCCTTTAAGAAGTGAAGGATGGTAACAGAACCGACAGATGCCTTTGGAACAGCCTGCGCTGAAGCAATGTTGCGGGGTAGGTGATGACTCGGTGATCTCGGGTGTGTTGCCTTCCTGTGGGCAATGGTTATTGATGGTGATTCTCCCGGCTGCGTCCACACCGGGGAGAGATTTGCGCTCCAGCACAACCTCACCCTCCCTGGCTCTGCCTACCCAGGCCAGCGGCTCGTAGAGTGCTCTGGCTTTCTTCCAGCCCAGACACCTTCTTTTCTTCTGCATAGAAACGTGGTGGGATGAGGTGGGAGCCAGGGCGCACAGCTGGACAAGGGGCTTAGGAAGCCCGTCTGGGGTCTCACAGTCCGGCCATGGCCTTGGGGAGCAGTTGCAAACCCCTGCCACTGATGCCAGCATGTGTTCTTGATGCCGCCCGTGCACGCCTCCCAGCTTGCCCAGAGGTGGTAAAACGGCAGTGAGATGGGGCAAAACTATCCAGTGGGCCTCAGGAAGGATGACTCTTTGACTTAAAGTCCCACAGCTACCACAATGCTCCTGCTGCCACAACTGAAACTGTGGTAGTATCGGAGGGAGCAAGCACAGCGTATCCCGTCCCCGGCATCACCAGCAGAGATAAAGAAGTCATCATCCCACTCGACTCGGCGCTTGTCAGGCCCCACCTGGAATCCTGTGTTCAGTTCTGGTACCTGCTGTACAAAACAGATGTGGACAGGCTGGAGGGGATCCAGAGCAGGGCCACCAAGGTGATCCAAGGACTGAGAAGCCTCTCTTAGCCGTGTGAGGATGGGCTGAGAGAGCTGGGTTTGTGCAGCCTTGAGCAAAGGAGGCTCCAAGGGGATCTCATCACCACGTCCCAGTACCTAAGGGGTGGCTACAAGGAAGATGAGACTCCCTTTTCACAAGGAGTCCCATGGAGAGAACAAGAGGGAATGGACACAAGTTGCTCTTGGGGAGATTCCGACTGGACATGAAAGGGAAATTTTTCCCCATGAGAACAGTGACCGATTGGAATAATCTCCCCAGGGGAGGGGTTGATTCTGCCACATTGGACACTTTTAAGGCTCAGCTGTACAGGGTACTGGGCCATCTTGTCTAGACTGTGCTCTTGCCTTAGAAAGGTTGGACCAGATGATCCTTGCGGTCCCTTCCAACTTGGGATTCTGTGATTCTATGAATTAGTTGGTATTGCTGGTTCAGCATATCCTCGGTGAACTGGTGGGTGGTGTGAGGAGGGAGTGGGGCAAATCCAGGATGAGATGAAGGTAGGAGGCAAGCTGCAGTGCTTTGCAGCTTATCTTTCCCCTCCTACTTCGGGCTTCTTCTGTCCAATCTATAATCTCATACTCCTTCAATACAGTTTTAATGCAGATGCTAATGGAATGGCCACCGATTCCATGGAGAGGCAGCAACACATTCTAGCAGATCTCACCATTAGGAAGTTTTCCCCGGATATTCAGCCTAATTTTTCATTCTTTAAATTGATGTCAATTACCCTCCAGCTAAACCTAGTTATGCAGTGGAAGACAGGTTTAAAATACTGAATGATCTCACTTAATTGGAGAAATGGGCAGAAATCAATACAATGAGAGGCAATAAGAACGCCCAGAAAGGTTAAGTGGTTGATGGAGGAAGGATTAATGAAATGCACAGATACTAGGTCAAATTGCAAATATCCCTACTTCACTCTTACTCACTCCATACCCCACAAATACGTTCTACTCCAGAAAATCAAGTGAGGAAGCCCCTTGGAATTTGACCAGCACCTTGGAGAAGTAGAGACCAGTATTAAGGGAAGAGAAGGGGTGGGGTTAGCATATGGAAAATTGGCATCAAAACAAGAATGAGGTATCAGTATTTAAAAAAAGAAAAGCAACCAAAAAACAACCTGCAGAAAAGAATAATGTTCGGCTTCAGCAGCTGAATGAAAGCACTGCTCAGTGCTGTGGCTCACGCCGGCGGTTTCCCCAGGATCCACATCAGTTTCTGCATGATAAAGTTTTTTTAATGTAACATTAAAGGTTTCTACTACTTATTGTGAAAAGAAATTTCTTGTGTGGCCTGAAATAGGACATGACCTAAGTCTGCAGAGCGCCCCAAGTTAGGGCTTCTGAAAGTTGGAGCTTGTCAATAACCCTTAATGAGGTGTGAACTCCTCTCCCTTTTCTGCAGTGACTTTCAGCTCCCAGCTCTAAGGAGACTTTTCAATGTCAATGTTTTCCATTCTTCTGTGGTTCAGGGATGCAGGGCAGATAAAGAGAAAGGCTTGCTGGCCTAAGGAAAAAAATCAGAAGCTAAACGATTAACTATTTTGCTGCTGATCATTGAGAGGAAATCAGCACAGATTCCTTTGGGGGTATTTCATTGTTGGGGAGAGGTTTACGTAAAGATGCGCGATTTTCTGTCCCTTCATCCGATCCAAATTCTGCTTGTGCGGTGGTGCGGATCTCCATACTTCGGTGGTGGTGTGAGAACCTGAGTGGGACCAAACTGGAAGTGGGGAAGAAGCTTACTTCTATACACTCGATCCAGCAGGTGCTCTAGTAACCTCCAAAAGGCACGGAACTGAAGCTGTACAGCATTGTCCTTCAGGCAAGGGTGAGATAGTGCCAAAAATGAGGCAGGGTAACGGACCTTGGCTTGGGACTTAAGGAGGACAAGGACCCCGTCAGCCCTTTCCCACTCCTCTTTCCGCAATATCGAGGGTGATGATTTAGTAGGAACAAAACAACTCCTGCCATGATCCAGGAACGCTAGTTAGAGGCAGAGTCTTGGTTCCTCTGTGTGGGAAAACCAGTCATCGCTTGGTCTCGGTGCACCCGAGTTTAACCTTCCAGATCAGGCATTCAAGCTCAAATACGCAACTGCTTGCATACGAGCGTCGCTTCATTCAGCGCCTGTCGCTCTAATGCAAGATATCAATAGACAATTTAAGCAGCTCCATTTCCAGCGCTTCAGGAACATTCCTGTTTTTATAGAAACGTTCTCCAGAAACCTTGCATCTCTCCTTCACGCAAGTAGCCCTGAGGAGTGATCTTACTGGGGAATGCTGATTCAGTCCCAGGCAATATGAGTGTACACTTGCTTTGCAGCTCCCAGAAGCTAACTCCAAGTGCAAATATAATATTAGTTACATACAACTCCTGCTCTTTTTCTCCGCAAAAACCTTTTGGTGTTTGGGGGGGGTGTGTGTGTTTGTGCAGAATTATCACATTGTTCTTCTATTAGAAATATGTGTTAAAAGTATTTAAAATAAACGTCAGCTTTACCAAGTGTTATTTCAGCGTCATGCAGTGCTTCCTGACTGTAAGTACTGACGTGATTCACGAGGGCGAGCTTTAGCTGGCAGGGGCTATCGTTGGTGTGGGAAAAGAGATACTCCTCCAGCGGGCGGTGAATGCCGGGAACTGTCTCTCACCTTTGATTCAGAAGAGAGCCTATGGAAACTGGCTGTCCCTGGCTGAAGTTCACCTTGGTGAGCACCCCCCCACAATGCTCTAAGCCAAGGACTCACTTTCACGGGGAGGGAATGGGGGAAAACAAATTCTGCACAGGTGGAACAGGCGGTGTTATTCCGAGAAGGTCATGCCGGGGGAAATGACATCTCCACCAAGGATGAAACAGGACCTGAAGCAAACTCTGTGTTTGGAGTATCAGGGCACTCAGTTAATATCAAAATATTGGCTGGGTGTTAAACCCGATCCAGGTTCAAAAAGCAGGAAGAAAAGAAGGCAGGAAGAAAAGATCCAGCGAAGGTTATCAAATACACAAAATTGCTGCCTCCAGCTGAGGATGTCCCCAGGTGACAGGCTGTCGGGAGCTGCGGGTGCGAGGGGACGGGGCAGCTGTATGCCTGCCTTACTCGTACCCCTCCTACCGCAGCCACCGTTGGCCTCAGCGAGAGTCGAGGGGACTGGGCCGGGCAGCCCACCGGTCCGGCCTGGGGTAGCCATCCTCGCCTACCGAGCGTGACCACGGCCAGGAACACCACGCTTACCCAGAGGAGCGCATTTCCCCAGTGGGCAGCTGTTGGCTCTTTCTCATGGCTTCCCCAGGCAGCAGCAAAACTCCCCTGGATCTCAGTGGTGTCAGAAGCTTAGCATCTGGCCAGCTCTGGAGAGTTCTGCATTAATGACTAAGATGTTGCAAAATGCATCGTCACAGCACGCAGAATCCAGACTTCTGTAAGTAGTCCAGCTTGTCTGAGATGTATTTGCTGCCTGGACCAGAAGATCCCAGGTTTGGCTGAAGATGCTTGTTCTGGGGCTGAAGAAGTAGTTTTCAAATGGACTGCATGAATTCCCTCATCTCCCAACAGAACCATTTCCAGGAGCTTTGGATGCTGGGCTGGATCTCTGTCAACCCGCATCCATAGTTCACATGAGTATTAACCCAGCTGCCCCTTGCTTTCTCTCTCCTTGAATTCTTCATGGAATGTCATGTTCTTTTGTTCACCCCCTACACCACCGGGGATGATTACACTGAATTATTAAACGCCTGCCCTATTCCGCCTTTTGGCAGGAGGCGACATGAGACGTAAATAGTCCTAGAGTTTGGTGTTCATATTTGGGATGAACAGCATTGTGTAAATGTAAGATATTAATAGGCTCCTGATTTTTGAGTAGACCACCTTTGGAAAAAGGTAGTTGATCCCTCAGCATGTACACAAGAATGATGTTTCTTTCTGCCCTCTCTCCTTTGCTTTGCTTGATATGAAGAATAAAATAAGAGGGTTTTTTTAAGTACTGAAGATAAATGTGGTAGGATTTAACCTCCGTGTGCAAAGCTGGAAGCTGTTTGGGTGAAGGTACTGAGAGAAAATGCAAGCTGGAGGTAAGTACGCTGCCTTCAACAGGCTGATGCCAAGGTAGAAATAAAATGTCTTTCATCTAAGGCTGAGCCTAAGGGTCTTAGCAACCATTTATTCTTCTCGATAGTAATCTGTGATTGTGGAGGGTATGGAGGTTAATGTGACAACCAGAGATCTCCTCTGTCCCAGGGCAGCCCTGACCTGCATGCTCAGCACAGGAGCCCTGTGTATCTATCTCGGAAGCCAGGTCGCAATTGCACCTCTGCTCCTAGCAAGAGGAGGATGGTTCGGGGAGATCTCCGGCTGCTCAGCTCCAGAAATGTTGTCAGGCCTTGCCCTCACATCAGCCATGCCCACCTTAGCATGTGATTGCAAAATAAGCAAACCAAAGCCCAACAAAGCAACTGAGGATATATCCTGAGCAGTTTTGATATAAAGAAATAGCCAGGGCATGTAATTCCTCTGTCCATCGTAGCAAATGGGTCATACAACTGGCTGGCTCAGGAATAAATACAGTTTTAATCTCTTACCGAAGCCTACAGCAAATCGCTCCCAGTGAATCCTAGCTAAATGAACAGATATAATGGATGTATTTGAGGAAAGGAAGATCTGCTTGCAAACGCGGCTACGCTGCTGGGTAAATGGGCTGCTCTGCTCGCCCTCTGGCCCAGGCCGGGGCTGGGTGCCAAGGCAGGACCCTTCGTCTGCCCAGCCGAGCCAGCCCATCCTGGCAACGACCCTGCAGGCGATCAGGGCTCGGCTGTGCCGCCGGCACACCCCTTGGCTGCACCATGCCGGGACAGCCCCGGAGGCCGTCCTGCCCCGGGGCACTCGGTCCCCTTCTCCAGCGAGCGACCGGCATCGTTGGTTGCTGGGCGATGCCCGCGCTGAAGGGCAGTGCAAACACATGCTCGGGTCGCTGGGCTGGGCCGGGCCGGCGGAGCGTAAATCTCTGCCTGTTTTTCTCTTTCCTTGTAAGAACTTCAGCCCCATGCCTTATTCTTGGACCCTGGCCTCTGCTGAGCCGCAGTGAAACTGCAGTGTGTTTTCCTACGGAATAAAAGGCAAGGAGGAAATTTAGCTGGGTGTTACTGCCAGGAGGGTGACAAAGAGAACCCCCAGTCCTGGTTGCCACCTAAAAATATTCTTTACCATTTCTTTTTCAGTGCTACGGAGAATACATGCCAAGTCCTCAAAGGAGCACTTGCTCAAGGTGCAGTGATAGGAACCCATTGCAGGAAACAGCAGAACAGGGCACTGAATCCTTGAATATATTCAGAGTTATCAAGTGGTATCTAAATCCCTTGGGTTATGGCCCTAGCATGTAAGGCCCTAAAATCTGTCAGGTCTGGCTCAATTAGACGCATAGGAAGAAGGATGGAGCGTCTCCTAATAACTTTTGTGATTGTACTGGGGGGGTGGAAGGCTAAAATAATTCATTACTTTACAGAGAGAATGGGAAAAGCCTTGTCTGAAGGACATCTTAACCTGTGCAGCCTCAGATGTCTGAGATCCTCCTCCAGACTGTGTTTTACTTTTCCTCTTTTCTTCCCGCTATGTTTTGTCCCCAGATTTTCTCTCCATCTCTCCTATCTCCCTTTCCTCATTTCATTCCATACTGTTATTCCCAGCTTTGGTTTCTGGCTGGAATTCCTCCTCCCCTTTAGAGAGCTTTGGTGATAGCTGGGGAGATGTCTGTGACCCACAGATAAACAATCTCCGCTGCCTGTAACTAATTTCAGCTCTCGCTGCGCAGTGACACGGGGCGCTGTCACTGCCTGTTCAACGGAAACCCTCCTCTGGGAGCGTCTCCTCGCTATCTAGGAAGCTTTTATCTTCTGAATACCTTTAAACCCACACTTGAGGCTGAGTTTTGAGACAAAACTCAGTGGATGTCGTCAGCGATGCCGAGGCGAGGTGACGTGAGCGCGAGTGCCAGTGCCCCGCGCTGGCTCCGCTCGCTTTCTGCGCTGCCGGGAAGCCGTCTGAAGCTGGTTTTATTTGCACAAGGCTGAGTGCTGTGGGAATCACATTCATGTGACTTCAGGTCAGCTCAGAGCAGGGCAAACCCTGGCAGAGGGACGTGCCCCCCCACCCCATGTTCGAGTGGGAAATCCCAGTGGAAATGTAATTTATTTGGGGTGGCACTATCACACCTCATAGTGACCTCCCGGGGACCCTCCCTGCCAGGGTGACAGCCCTGAAAGTGCCCTTCTCCTCACGTGATGCTGGGCGGGGGACCAGGTCTGGGGACCAGTGAGGTGCCCCCTTTGGGTTTCCCAAGCGGCCTGTCCTCTGGGCCAGCTTTGTGCGACGAGATGAAGAACTGCAGGCAATGAGATGAAGAACGGCACGCTGGCTGCGCTCCTGTGGCTGTGGCGTTTCGGGAAGGCGTAGCGGGATCTGCTGTGCGAGCCCCAGGTTTCCTTGCCAGGAGGTTTGCCCTGGTGCCGTCCCCGCGCTGGTGGCCCCGGGTGGGCACGGTGTAAGAGCGGAGTGGCTGTTTCCTACTGGCAAAGAGCAACCGAGGCAGGTCCCGCCTTTGCAGTGCCTTTGCTGATACGAACAGTTTTGTTTTTCCCCTGTAGCAGGACAATTTTACCTTGGTTAGCTCGGCTTTGTTGAGAGAAGGAAGCTGAAGGGGTAGGAGTTATCTGAAACTCCCACTCAGCCGCCTGGTACATTGCTTCTCTTGCAGAATATTTAGCTTTCAGGCCATGGAGACTGCATCAAGCTTCATCAGCCGATGTTGAACATTTTTGAAGTTTCAATTGCTTCCTTGCCTGCGATGGAGCTATCATTTTTTATTGCTTTGGTTGCTTAGGCAGGGAAAGGAAAAGATGAACAAATCAGTACAGCCCTCTTGAATTAGGGTTGATTTTCATGAATTCTTCTTGTTGATTTTGAAACACAATTGTTTCTAAAACATTTAATTGATTGAGGTTTGGGGTTTTTTTCCCTTCTTCTCACTTTTCAGCAGCATTTGTCCTCAGCCATTTGCTGCTGCTAGGAGAGGGGAAAAAAAAATAAAAAGAAAAGAAGCTCTGTGTGAGATCAAGATTTCAACGCATTACACACCAAAACATTTGTTGCTATTTACTTTTAAAAGTGCCCTTCTGAGGCAGCACGGCTAGAGCTGCCATCTGTTCGGGATTACGCTTCGGAACTCCTGGTTTCTCTGCAAACCTCCTGCCCGGCGCTGCTCCCTCTGCCAGGGGAAGAGGTGGTGGGGAAGGGGCTGGCTGCCGGGGGACGGCGTCTGTGCGGCTGGAGCTGTGATCCTGGCCGGGCTGTCGGGGGACCGCTGAGATGCAAAAAGATGCCTGGTAGTGCAGGTGACTCCAAAGCACGTTTTCTAAGGTTCGCTGCGATGTTACGCGTTTGTTGGGGTATGAGATGGGAAGCGTTGCTATTCATCCCCACTATTTAGGCAGGCGTCGGGGCGGTGCGGCAGGCATGGGCCCTGCGAAAGCCTCTGCCCAGCTCGCCTGGAGCTGCGAGGAGTGATGACGAGGCAGAGCTTTTCGAGGCGCGGGTGGAGAACAGCAGCCCCCAATGTAGCAGGAGCATACCTGTGTCCTGGAGGCCACTGCTCAGGCAGGTGCGAGCATCCTCCAGGGCTGGAAATCCCTCGGGCAGCAAGCGTGGGCATCGCTCGGTGAATCAACTGAGGTCTTCAGGAGCCGGTGCAGGCTGTGTTTAGCTTTGTGCTTTGGGAACAAAGTGCTTTTCAATGCAAGAAGTGCAAGGTTTCATTTTGGGATGGTCTTTTTCTTTCTTTTCCAAAGCAGTTTTGTGCAAAAGGGCTGAGCAAAGCCTCTGGGCTCTCATTTGGCAAGAAAGAGGATTGGTTCCTCTTGCCGGACATACAGACCCCGCTCTAAACACACAATTTTCACCATCTCCAAGAGGCTGCGGCAGTCCCTGCGGGCGCTGGGGAGCTGGAGAGTCTCGGTGAGAGGCCCCAAGCCTGCTGGAGGTGCTGGCTCAGCACACAGCCTTTTCATCCCTGCTTGGATCTGCCTTACAGCCCCTGATGGCAACAGATGCAATCATCGTCTTTGCGGCTGCAACTCTCCCAGTCTCTCCGGCACCCTTAGCCCACCCCAGCTCCGACATCTCTGATATGACAAATGGTTAAGCCATGCAGGAGCTCTGCAAGCCTGGAGGTGGATCTTTATTTACCAGCTTTACAAATCAACAAACTGAGGTGCCGAGAAAGCAGAGGCTGGAGCCAGGCCTGCCAGCAGCTCCGGCAGTGGGGTGTTGCTTGGGCACGCGTGGGGGAACCTGAGCGTGGGTTTCTGCTTGGTTCAAAGGGTCCTGGTTCTTCCAACGCCATCTTCTGGGGTCAGATTTATGAAATTGCTCAGAGATATGAAAAACCGAGGGGTGTTTTTTTACAAGTATTCAGCAAACAAGAGCTCTCCTTGTGCCGGTGCAGTGCAGATGTAGGGAACTTGTTTCTCTAGGCCTGATTTGTGGTGCTTTTTTACATTTTTGGTGACCCAGGAGAGCTCTGAATTACAGCAAATGCAGTAGCATGGTTCCTCTGAGTGCCCGCTATGTGCTCTGAATCCCCCGTACGCTTCTGCTACGGAGGCTAAATGGACCTGCTTTTCTAGATAGTCTCTTACCCGCGTCTGTACGCACAGCCAGAAATAATGAACCTTTTAGAGATGGACAGAATCGAAGCTCCCGATTGCTTGAGCAGTTTTGAAAAATTGCCCTGATGCTTCTCAGCTCCTTCAGTAAATCAGAGGAACGTTCCTTTACATGCTTCTCATCTATTTACGTACGCTTCCGCCGCGCAGAAGTGATTTGCATGGTTAGCAAAGAGGCACGCCAAGGCCCGTTGATGGCACTGTCGCCGTTTATAGCGGTGCTGCCATTTGGGGGACCTATTCCTGCGGTGGATAACCCAGGCTGTGCCACCTTCACCCCCGCCCCCAGCAGCGCAGCGGGCTCAGGCATGCTCTGCCCTAGGACCCGGCCTTCAGCAGCAAACCCAGGCTTGGTTTCAAATGCTGGGACAGGGAGGAATTGATGTGATTCCCTGGTTGGATTCTCGGCTTTCAGTGGCAAGGAGCTGCTCTGCGTCTGGTGCGCACTGTGCGGCTGCCCCAAGATGGGCTCATCCAGCTCTTCCTCTTCATCCACACATGGGATTTTTATCGGTTTATCACTGATCGCTTTATATAAGCCTGGTGGAAACATATGCAAGGTTGGGCAAGTCGAAGTTTTGCGCTCATTGAACCGTGTTGCCTCAGGATAGGGTTTCTGTTAACCCGGTTTGTGAGAAGCTGGGGATGCGGAGGAAGAACTTTGCTCTTTTAGTGGCTGATGCTGCAAGGTGCAATCATTTAGCACAGCTATTCCAGAATGAAAATGCATGTTAGGCCCTTCTCTAGTCCTCTAGGAAGATATTTTTCCCCTCTGGGTCTGCGTGTTGATAAGATCTGGACTGAAAGCATGCCAGTGGTCTTCCAGATAATATCATCAAATGCAGAGGAAAGAAGGGATGAGCTTCCCGGATGGGTACCCAGGGGCTTGCAGGGCTCCTGGTGACTGCGGGGACGCTGGATGTGGGTGCAGTGGGAATCAAGAGCCACCTTGACGGCACTGGTCTGGGAAGGCACCAGCCAATTTTTTCTCAGAGTAATCACATCAGGCAACAGAGCCAGAAGCAAACTGTGTCACGGAGAATGCAAACGATTGGCAGCATCCCAGGCCTTTCTGTTCAGGCTGGATTTCCCGTCTCCTCTCCCTCCTTCCTCAAGCCTGTGTTGCTGCTGCTCTTTTTTTACAAATTCAAAGTGTGTCAGATTCCGGCTCCTGTCAGGTCTTGGTGTTGTCAGACCTGGTGTCCTGGTGCTGTGCTGCAGCCCGGGAGAGTCTCAGGGAATCTGTTTCCTATGGTTATGAAATCAAGGCTTGGGCTGTAGTAGAGAATTAATCTTTTCAAATTCCCCTTTAGCCCGTGCAGTTCTGACCATCTCCATATTAATATTTTAAGTGGGTTTTATAAGCTTGCTTGAAAAGGCGGGGCTGAAGGAGGTGGGATAGATTGTCTTCTCCTTGCTGGAAGATGGCACTGTTTAACCCTTCGGGTCCAGTATGCGTGGCTGGAGGGAGCAGGGTTTGGTTTTTGCTAAAGGCTGAAGTTGAATTTGAGAGGTATGTGGGAGATGAGACACGAGCCTGACCTTTCCCAGGTTCGTGCTGGGGCGCTGGGTCGGCACACCAAGGCTGACCAGCATCGGGGTTTGCAGCCTAGACCGTTTTCCGTCGAGGGCTGGGCTGGCAGACCGAACCCAGGGGTCTTCACGGAGCTGCATGCAGCACCCAGTCCTCGCTCCAGCAGCAGCACGGCCAGATTTCCAGATTTCACCCTGCCTTAACACTACGGCTGCTAGCTTGAGCTCAGGATTCAGCAAATCTTTGGGCAGAGATCAAAAGGCTTCATCAGAGAACGGTGGTGCCCTTACTTACGCTCGGCCTCTAATCAAAACGACAAGCCATCAGCAAGTCTCGCTGACGGGGTGCGTAGGGTGGTGAATCCTTTCCTATTTCTTGCTGCCGATGATTAGGAGGTGGTTTTGATTTCTTGGATGCGTGGCTGGGCTCCTCAGTTGTCAGGCTGTGTTTAATTATTTAATTAGCCACACAAATTTCGCTGGGGTTTTTGTACAAGTTGTTACTCTAGCGATTAAAAGGCTGCTTTGATGAGCTCCTCTTGCAGCGCGGCAGAGCCTGCTCAGCAAGGGTTGGATGGGGTGGGTGCTGGAATCGAGGAGGGGGCTTTGCTTTCTGCCTCGCTGCGGGACCATCAAAGGTGCGGGAGAGGAGGGGGTCCCATCCCGGTGGTGGAGGACCCCACAGGAATTTGAACACTGGTGATTTACCAGCACTTGGGACGCTGAAGGTAACAAGCAATGGGTTTCTGTTGGAGTAAAAAGTTGGCCCGGGGCACTGAATGAACTCATTACTTGCGACATCATTGGTGCCAGTGGGAGTCCCAGGGAGGCCATCACAGGACGCATCATCAAGCATCCAACTAGGCTGAAACCTCCCAGTTTCCCCACTCAGATGGGCTCACTGGGAATCAGCGGGGAGGAGATTTTTTCGCGGGCAACAATGAGCTTCTCTGAAAGAGAAAGATTTGGGGCCATTTTCCATGGTGCCTTCAGACCAAATTGTGCGTATCTCCTAGTGTAAATTGGGCAAAAACTGGCCAAGGTAACTGGAAGAGCAGCAGTCCTCAGGCTTATACGATGGCAGCAAATACTTTCTTGGGAGGGTGCGTATGGATACATGTCCAGGCTAAGAAGGAACATTTATAGGTACCTATCCTGCCAGAGGAACCGGTGGGGAATGGGAATAGTTTCCAGCAGCCCATGAGAGCAAAAAGAAGAGGTTGGTTGTATTTCCTCACCACTTTTGGTTCTGGAGCTGGCGGCTGTGGGATGGGAGGCTGACGGCAGTGCTCAGCATGCGGATGTGGCTCATTATATGGAGTGCAGGTCACTTTTGTGGATGGGTCCGAGTTTTATTGTCCAAGAGAGCCTTGAGGTTAGAGCCATGTTGTCTTGGTTCTTGAACAGTGGGAGAGACCCTCAGGGCATAGGGTGCTCAGGGGGCACAGCCTGGTGAAGTGCTGGGCATTTTAATTCAAGCCAGCATCAGTGGGCCTGAAATGGAGTCAAAAGCTTTGATTATTGGTTCTTTGGAAACCCATTTCTCCTGCCTATCACCCCCCTGCAATTAGGTTTTGTTTCTCAGCCCTTAATTGCTTTACTTTGTCAAATATTGTTTGATAGGAAATCAATCTTGGTGTTTTTGCCATTGCTTTTCCAAGGAAGCCTCCCCTTTCTCTGACTTATTCCATTAATATTTATTGCACTGACAAGTAGGATCCTGAATTAAAGTTTCTGTTATTTCCCCATCTCCCTGATGCTTTGTCTGTACTTTTGATCAATGTTCAACTTGCTTTCACTCTATAAATTTATTGCCCTACATTTGCTGTTGCAGCCTCTAAGCTGCGGTTGTATTTTGCTTGCGGGGCTCCTGAATCCACGTCTCCTTGGCGCTGCCTTCTTCCAGCCTCTTCTGCCTCTGACTTTTAGAACCGCTGTAAAGAAGCGGCTGCTTAGGACCTTGTCACCCCCTGCTTTAATCGGTGCTGTATTCGAGCCACGTGTCTGCCAATATTCGGGGCTAGCTGGGGACAGATTTCATGTTGGGAGGCGGTGAAGAAGTTCTCTGTGGGGAAGGTGTTAGCTTGAGACACTGTCCTGCCCCAAACAGGAACATGGCATTGGGCACACGATGGTTTTGGCATGGGTGACCGACGTGCAAAATCCTGGCCCAGTGGTGCTGAGTTTTAAGAGCTAAACCCGATGGCTTCTGTATGTTGATGTGAGTGAATCGTCCCGTTGGGGCGAACAACTGCTTCTCACACGCTGCTTTGCTGTGTTTCCCCCTAAACTCGGGACGAGTAGCAGAGATCCAGGCTAACCTGCAGCTTTGCCTTTTGGCACGGGAACAGGCAAGGTCACTGCTGGGTTTGCAGTAACGCTCTGCAAATTCAAGGCTGATCGATTCTGGGGGGGGCCCGAGGGCTTGTGCCCAAGCCCTTAAGGTGGGTACAGGGAGCAGGGGGGGCAGCTGGTGCGATGTTCCGGGCGTGCAAACGGCCGCTTCGTGCCTTTGCTGCTGAGATGCTTGATTACCCTCACTGGGAACGAGACTTCCTTCCTCCTGGAAATCCTGGTATCGGGCTGGGGAGGCAGGAGGAATCAGTCAGATGAATCCACTGGGAAAATTCACAGAATGAAAAATGCTGTTTCTGCCTTTTGGAGCTCAGGGGCCCAGTGGTGAGCATCTGAAGGGGCTTAGCAGGACGGGTGCTGCCCTGCACACCCCAGCCCTGGGCGAGAGGTGCTGCGTGGCGCCAGGGCTGGGTCCAGCCTGGGAAGGGAAGCTCCCTGAAGGCAGCGTTGATCTCCTCAAACCCAACCTTTCTGCCTTTTGGGGAAGGGGAGCGGGAAAGGTGCGGGGGGACACTGGGGTAGCAGCGTTAATATAAGCAAAGGCCTTTTGTAAGCTGCCTTAGAGAAGGTGTTGGCTGGTGGCACACGAGTGTGGCTTTTTTTTCCCCTCCCAGGGAAGCTGTCGGAGGGTGAGTGCTCGTGCGCTGCAGCAGCCGGGCACCGCGCGGGCTGGCAGCTCAGCGGCAGCAGCGGAGCGACGTGAGCTGGCGTCCCCCCCTTCTCCCCTCCTCCTCCCATGCTCCAAACCCCTCTGAGCTGTCCCCAGCTCCAGCAGCACCCAGGGGTGCACCGGCCACCCCCCAACCCCTGAGGAGGGAATGCAGTGACCCAGCACCCTGGGGACACCGCAGGGCTCCCACAGGGGGACCGGCACATGGGCGATACGTTGCAATGGAATAACATTTTAGGTACAGTCAATAAAAATCAGAACGATCACCGGTTTGTTACATGAGGCCGCCTGTGATCCAAGGACCTCCAGATCGCTTAGCAATTGAGCATGGGGCCAGCACAAGAACAGAGGAAAAAGGCATTATTTGGTAATAATTTAGTAGGAATTTATTATTTATTTGCATTTCTGGTTGGTTGCCGTGTCAGCGCGGGGGTCAGTGCGGGGCCTGTGTGCTGGGCTTCGCTAAGGGCTGGGTCCCAGCCCGGTGCCCCAGCACACGCTCCAGGAGCCAAAAGCCAAATTTTAAAGGCAAGTGAAAAAAACCATGAACTTTCCCAAAGTCCTGGAGTGGAGATGGAGTTTGTGCAGCCCAGTGAGCCACGGAAAGCTGGAAAAACTAGGACAGGAAGAAAACATGTCCGAGGTGAGAGCTGAGAAGACACCCGTGTCTGTGCCACCTTCCTCAGACCTGGCTGTTTTAAAAAGCCATTTTCTTCCCACCCGTCTCTGAGCGAAAACCCCAGCCCCTAGGGCATGGGGTGCACTTGCTCTATGGCTGAGGGCAGGATCTGGCCCCTCGGGGTGCTGTTGCAGGACATTTTTGCTCCCGTGCTGGATGCAGAGCGTACATCTCCCACGAGGAAGATGGACCGGGTGCACGGCGGCCGAGCTCCTTCCCCCCCCCGGCTCAGCCCTGGGCATTGGCACAGGGGGAGCTGTGGGCTGCAGCTCCCCAAGGCCGCTGCCTTGGCCGGGGGCAGCTTCATTTCGAGTCGATGTTTGCTGAACTAGGCCCTTGCTTTCGGCCAGGGGCGGCCGCCACCACTTCCTGCAGCTCATTGTTCGGCTGCGCTTCCTTCCTCCCCGGTCCCACACCGGCAAGGGAGTGGGATCCACCGGCTGTGGGATGAAGGTTTCAGCTCCCAGGTGCCACTTTGCCCCATTTTTGGCATGCTTCTCTCCCCACCCTGCCACAGCAGCCGTTGGTGAGGAACAGTAAGGCTGCAGAGGGGGGGAAGAGATGCTCCCTCCCTGCTCTCTCCTCTACCTCTCCTTAGATCCATTGGGCACCCAAAATCCACCGCTACCTTCTGAAACCAATCCCCCGGTGACACACTAAGATGCATCAACATCTGGGCAAAGCGTGCTTGGATGCATCTCACTTCGATAGCTCCCTATTTTTAGGCTGTGATTATATAGAAATGGGTGTTTTGGAGAAGGTGTTCGTCAAAGGCTTTTGTGTCTTACGGAAAAGGAGAGATAAAAACACAAATTACTTGAAAAGCACTGAATGAGTGATGGATGAAACCTGGCTGTGGCCAACTGGTGGAGGCTTTAGGCAGAACTCAGTCTGGCTCATCATCTGGCACCTAACCTCAGGTTTACAGAAAATAGTTTTAGTCCCTTTCAAATATGTCCAAACAGTCATCCAGTCCCATCTGTAACAGGAATTGTCCCTTCCTCAAGGCCAAACAGATCTCATTCGTGCTCCGTTCAGCCAATTTCATCTTTCTTCTTTGTGTCGCTTCCTTTCAGCCCTCTTTGAATAAACCAGAGCTAAATTATACCCTGAAAAGAGAATGCAATCGCTCAATGGAAATGATGAGCAGAAGTAGATTAGTGGGGTAAAGTATTCATTTCTAGAGGCTTTTCCCCCCAGAGAAATATGTGGCCTTGCATAGGACAGGGCAATGAGCAGAGCAAGGCGTGGGATAAACCCTCCGTCCAGGGCGAGAGCCGCATCCCTCCCGCTCCGGCTGCGTGGGGAGGCTGCTCCTATCCACAGATGATGCCTGGTCTGACTGGGTTACCTGTCCCATTTCAAGACCCATCTTCAGCAAAGCCCTCCTACTTCGGCTGCTCCCCGCAGGCGCCCGGGCTCCCCGCGGGGCTGGCAGGTTGCTTGGCCTCAGCTCACGTCTCTGTACCAGCCCCGGCCGGGCCAGCGCGTGTGGTGGGTGGTGCAGGGATGCTCGGCGAGGTGCGGCTCCTCCTGCTGATGCTCACCTGGCAGAAAATGCTCCAGTAATCCAGGTTTTCTCATGGTTAATGGTACTCTGACAGTATTTTTCAGCATTTTAATATCATCTTTCTTAATAAAAATTTAAAAAAAAACCCTTTTCCATCTCTTCTTGGGTTTATTTTTCTGTGTTTTCTCTTTTTCCCTTCCCTCTCCTGCGCTGTGCCGCAGTTTTGCTCAGATAGCCCAGCTGGCCCTTCCAGACTGGGAGAAAGCCCTTTTCAGAAAATCAGGGGAGAGATGTTACTGTACATCCATTCTAAAAATAAAACTGCTCTGTATTTCTGGAGCATCTTTCAGCTGCTGATTTCAAAGATCCTTGAAATTCTCAATTAACAAAGCTTCCTGGCTCCCTCAGGATGGGAGCACTGGGCATCACTACTGGTACGCCCTGCGGAGGAGGGACTGTTGCTGGTTCTGGGTTTTGTACAGCCCCTGACACCGCGAGGTCCTGCACGACAAGAGGCGATACGAGGGGATCTGAGCCCTGGCTTGCCGTCTGCCAGATCCCAGCTGGAGCAAAAACTCTATTTCTTGTCCTGAATTGGGATGTTTGGTCCTGTGACACCCCTGGCTTCATCCTCCCCATGGCTCCTGTCTTATATTTCAATTGCAAGAAGCAAGCTCATCTTACTTTAATTTTTGTACAGCACTGGGCACAGCCAGGGCTTAATCCAAAATCCCCCCCTCCCCAAATTAGAATATGTTAAAATCAGGGTTCTTTTCCCCAGAACAGGTTGTGTTTCAGCGGAAGAGGCGATGATTCCCATGTCTGATTTGGCAGAACAGTGATACAAGAACCCCGTGTGCAGGCACACAGACCCAGCTCCCCCACTGTCCTTGCAGCATTTCATCCCCACAAAAAAACAGGAGAAAAGGATTCAGCGCCTGTGTAAAAGCCTCCAGCACAGCCCCATGTTCCAAGCAGGCTTTCAAGGGCTTTTTTTTTTTTCCTTTTGCATGAAGTGCCCTTGAAATGTACCATTTCTCATGCTAGATGCTTTTTAAAAGCGTTGAAGGAGCCGGATGGGAGCAGCACAGAGCAGCCGAGCATCCCAGCACCCTGAGCCCCCACCCGGGGGGAGAGGCCTTGGCTGGCTCTTGGAGCACCCAGGAGCATCACCTCCCCGCACCCTCCGACGGACTCAAAGTGAGGAAGAGCAGGGATGGGAGAGAGAAAACCAGAGCCCTTGGGACCTCTTCCAAGCCTTGGGGAGCAGTGGGACAGAGGAGGAGGTTTATTTCAAGAGCTGTGGCTGCTCTTCCCAGCTCTGGCAGTGGCCATCGGACGGCCACAGGCTCTGGTGTTGGGTGTTGCGTTGGGCTTGTGATGGGCTGAAGATATTTGTAGAAAGGGGTCTGCCTGCTAGGGGGGAAAATGTGGAATTTTCTTTTTCTCAACCAATTAAATGCATGGAGAACAAAAGATCTTTTTTCTTTAAACCAACCCTTTCCCTGTCCTACACCAGCCAAACAACGTTTGAGTTATATCAAACTGGGGGGCTGAAACTTCTTGATCTTTCCTAACGACGTCTTGCACTCCTTTGGGGAACGTGGCTCTGTGGGGATCACTCCCTGACCCTGGCTCCCAGCAAGGGCCATCTCCCACTCCCCCTTGGGGTACTCTGCTAAGGGCGGAGTGGGGAGGGAGAGATGTTCCCGGGGAAAGCACAGAGGGGAGAAAAGGGATGCTGATGCTTCTTGAGTGGTGCACAAGATCCTTAAAGCCCTCAGACCCCGCATTTCAGGGCTCGGAGCCCTGCTGAGTTTTTCCTGTAGTTATGAATCCATGCTGCCAACTTCATCACTGATGTGCCTATGGATTTCCAACGGAGCCTGCATGGCCCCGCAGCCCACAGGACCCATGGCAGCGATCTTTCACTGACATGCAGAAGCCTGTGCGATCCCTGCCGCCTTTGATATCCCCATGCCTGTTTTCAGCTTTTCTATCTTTCCAAGAATCGCTCTTTTCCAATCCTATTTTACTACCCCTGTAGCAAAGCTTTCATGTGCTGAGGCATCAAAAGCTTTTCTGAAGTCCGGGGTGAATCATGCCCACTCCTTCCACCTTCCCGTCTCTTTGATTACCTCCCGAGTCGATGGTGGCCCTGCATCACGCAGCCTCTCCTGGCTGGTAGCCCCAGCTCGGCATCACGCAGCCTCTCCCCAGTGGTGGCCCCAGCTCGGCATCACGCAGCCTCTCCCGGATCAGCCAGACCCAGTCCTGGCACAGGGGACCTCAAAACCATCCCGTTTGCCTCCTGCTTGGCTGTAAATCAGGAACCTAAATCCCCCCATCCATCCTACAGCCAACTCCAGAGTCAGGAGCTGTTCAGGTGAGGAAAAGGGAAAAAAAAGAATCAATTTTTTTTTTTAACATGATTTTCAGAATTATTTTTAGAGCCTAATGCTTGAATGTGAATTGCAGGTTCAGCCATATGAAACGTCCTTTTCATCTTTTTACCTTATCGTTATCCCAGCACGCTCAGTTTTATCTGCAGTTTGACATCTTTTATACCCAGCCTTGCAGACAGCAGAAATAAGGGCAGCTCTGCTCCCCAGCACTTGGAGCGCTGTGTGTGCAGGGCATGCCGGTTTGAAATGATAATCCTCTTCTTGTTGTATTTTTTTGCAGTGTTTGTTGTTACTGTATCCACCGCTTGTTGGTTTAGTTTTCCATTTCATGCAAAATACATCAAAAAAAAAAAAAAAAGCCACGAATGCTTGAGGTCTGTTTGTTGTTCTCTTGTGTTCAAAACTATGTCTTAAAAACTACCGCCTTAAAAACTAACTTTGCCTGCCTTTGCCCTTCGCTTGCCATCCCCCCGACTCTGCTTGCATTAGCGCAAACCTCGTGACCTTCCACGCCGGCTGCAGAACGCTCTTTGTTTGCGAAGGCTCGGAGGGAAGACTGAGGGTTACGTTCCCAGAAACGGGGAGCTTGTCCCGGCGCTTTGCTTTGCTGATTTTATTTGGTACTGTTTATATTTCTTTGATGTGGCTGGTGCTGCGGGTCCGTGATGGTCATATACGGCTTTTCGGTGCTGCTGGGTAGTCGTTAGCCTCTCACTAATTGTCATGCTGCCTACAGCCTTTTACGTGGCCTTTTTTCTCTCCCCCCTGCATTTTAAGACTAAACAAAAATACATCAAATGGTGTTTTGTCCTTTGTCTTTAATTTGGCCCCAGCCTGCAGTTTTGGCAGTCGGGAGAGGGTTTCTGCCAGCACTGGGATGCAAAGCCTTGCTCTGCAGTCCTACCGAGGGAGCTGTGGAAAAAAAACCCCAACCCTATAACCTGTGGATTTACATCCCCGAGCTGTGTTTTGGGCTCCCCCTGATCTCTCCCCCTGCCCTCAGCAGTAAGTGTGGGTGTTGGTCCCCTCGGCGAGGCGGCGATGCTGCTGCTGGGAGGTACCAGTGCCCACCAGCCTGGCCCACCAGTGGCCAGGCAGCCCCGGCGCTCAGGTCCTGGGTGGAAATGGACCCCAGTAAAAGGGTCCAGGAAAGCAAGCTATGGCCACCACTGCCCAGTGCAGGAGATGGAGCCAGACCCATGGGAGATGCTCGGTGAAAGGAGGGAACCAGAGGACACGAGTTGCATGCAAGGAGATTGAGGCTCTTTTCCCTCCTCCAGGGTGGGCAGCCCGCGATGTCCCCAGATGAAAGTGCAAAGCGCGATGCTGCTGTTCAATGACGTTATACAACCCATCGCCAAGAGATCTCATTTATTTTCTCCCATCAGCCTAATGTGATGATTTGGGAGAGGGGGGAAGAGGCCAGGCAGCGATCTCCCGAACAGTTGGGCTGGGATTACACTTTTTCTATTGAGCTCATCACTGTAATAACCAGGAGCTCTGTTTATCAGCCCACCAGCCCTGCCCATTTAGGAGATTACCATTTTTCCAATCTCATTTCTCATAAAAGAGGATTGCAGCCCGTTGCCTCCCCGTCCCAAGCCCCTTGCTTACGAGCATTTATCTGCTCAGGGTGTTTATGAAGCCCCGAACAGGAAACTTCTGTTTATCCTCTGCGTCATCAAGAGCTGGATACTCGATGGGATAATTACTCTTTCAGGAACACAGCGTACGGCAGCCCGTCAGTAGACATTGCCATCTTGCTGGTGTCAATATTGCATATATTTGCCCCGTGGAGAGATGCAATGCCTGCTTGCTTGTTTCTCTTTCCTGCTCCTTTAACTTGGCCTGAGATTGGGGGTTCTGGCTTTTGGGGTGTCTCCTAGAAGCAGGGCATTCTACTTAAGGTTAAGGAGAGGTGCTGCTCCCCTTGCAGCCAGTAGCACTGGGGGTGTCCCCGGCGGCACGGGGGCCACCTTGCCCGTGCAGTGCCAGCCCCGAGGCATCGCTCGCCCTGGCAGGGCATCACTGACTGCTCTCGTCGTACAATTAGAGAAGCCTGGTGTGGAGATGGCTTCTCACGAGCACCCAGCCTGGGAGAAGGCTGGGTAATGAATCATTTATTTGACAGAGCTCTTCCCTTTTCTCTCGCTGCAGGTTGCAGGGAAGACGTTATGATTCCCTTCACCCTTCAGCAGACAATTTTTTCAACTACAGAAAATGCAGAAGTAAGTTCATTAGTGATATCCACCAGACGAATCTCAAGACGTGAAGTGTTTTGACTAGCGCTGTTCAAGTAGAGGAATCACTCAGGAGTATATTGCAATCAGCGCATTAAGATAAGATCCCAGAGCATTGGGTTTCCGGAGCATTGATTATAGATTAGCATCCCACTGCTTCAGAAACAGAGTCCGCAGTCCCTGTATAAACTGGGAGAGCCCACAGATACAGATGGGCTCATGACGGAGAAGTGGGCAACACCAGAAAATACAGCACGACCCCCAGGGCCACGGCTGGCTGGCTGAGCATCCCCAGGCATTTTGTATGCGCCAAAATATTACAGTACCCACTTTTTCCCTGGGGGCTGCATCTTCCCTGTGGCACTGGGGCTTCCCTGCCGCCCCCCAGGACTTTGCCTTGCTGACCGAGCACGGAGCGTTTTTTTGGCGAGGCTGCAGATGTGGAAACCTCGCGCGGTCGGTCAAAGCAAATTCATTCAAAGCAAAGGAATGCGTGCCAAGTTTCTTTTCTTTTTCTTTTTTTTTTTTTTCATTCTTGTTGGCTGTATTCACAGAACACAAATCTGCACTCAGGAATGGGAGCCATGTTTCTAATTTGGTACAAAACTTCTATTCCCCCTTGGCGCAGAGCAGTTGCAAATGATGGAGGCTGTTCCCAATCCTCTGCCCTGTGCATTGAAAATGTGCTCCATCCGTCCGGCACTCTTGGAAATGGCGTAATTTGCATTGCATAGCAATTTTTGGGAGATAAATACAAGGTTCAGTGCTTGTGGGGACAAGGACGTGGCATCCTTACTGCAAAGTATGCAACCAGAAAGCAAAGACAGCAGTGGAGCAACACGAAAAGTCTGGATTTCAGGCGCTTGCAAGTTCAAGGCTGCATTAAAAAAAATTAAAATCTTCTTTTGCCTTAGTAAACAGAGCATTTTCAAGATCCTGTTGGAGGAAGTGAACACTTGGCTGTGTGCTCAGCAAGGAGACGTGCCCAAGTTTTGTTCCAGGCAATGGTATTAGCTGCGTGTCTGGGGATAAGCACCTGCTTAACTAGTGGGGTGCTGGGGATTTGCAGAGCAGCCGTGCCCAGACAGGGCGAGTCCCGCTGACCCCAGCGAGTTTCAGGTGGTGCCGGCCATGGCCATGATGTGGGAACAGGCAGGGGTGCGAAACGTCCTGTGTCGGGAGCGGGGGTTCCCTCCAAATCCCTGCACCAACCGAGACGCTGGCAAACCAAATAAAACCGACCTGCCTTTTATTCTGAGCAAACGTGCTCATCTACCACCTAAGAGTACCGCTTTCCTGCATCCCCCCCATAACCTCACAGCTTCAGTTCAGGCTGAAGCCAGCCCCGCAGCTGGACGTAGCTGGAAACCAGATCTCCTTTTTGAAAGTGTTACGGCCGCCTTCTTTTCATGCCCTTTCTTGGATTGGGATGTTTTCCTTAGAGATAACTCCTACCCATGGGATTTGTAAGAGGGCATGAAAATCCTTATCAGCATTGATATGAATCGCTGCCAAGGATCGCTGCAGCTCCACGTGGCTGCTGGGGGCTGTTGTTCTCTCTCCTCCTTTTCCTGGGGCTGTATTTACTGGCAAAGCTCTTGGCTTCTCGCTCCGTGGTGGGAATTGGGTAAAGGTGTCCTGCTAACTCTGAGCGGGGTTTTCATCGCTGTTAGTGAGAGGCAAGGGCAAGAATTCACTTTCCAGTGGTGTTTTTTGCCTGGCCGGTGTCACAGCCCAGGGGAGGTGGCGGATGCTTCGCCTGCGTGTGCAGAATTATTTGTGATGTGATAGCGGGGAAGGTGCGGAGGAGAGTGACCCGAGCGATGTGTCTGGAAATGGCGGAGGAAAGCAATTAGTTTGATAAACTGCCTAATTGTCAGAATTTCTGTTTCGTAAAGGGTTTAATAGTGTAGGGGAACTACAGAGCTATCAGGTCCCGGAGGAGGGAAGGTGGGAAGCGGTAAGAAGAGCCCTGCCAGCCGCCTGCCAGCCTGGCATGGTGGGAACGCGCTCTTGCTCCTTCCTCAGCCCGGCTCCACGGAGCAGTTCAACCTCTTCTGCAGCGCTGGACGGAGGAGCGCCGGCGCAGGATCCCGCCCGAGCTGCTCGGGGCGCCCGTCCCTCCTTACGCAGCGGAGACGCCGGCGTGATGCCACTAAACGACAGCCTGGGCGAAGCAGCAGGGAGCTGCGCTGCGGGGAGGCGCATGCCGGAGCCAGAAGGGTCGGGGTGAGGATAGCAGGGCGGTGATTATTTGCCAGAAATCTGTTTGAGGCCCCGGGGGGCAGCGAGTTACAGTAAGAAAAAGCCTCATGTGGAGATCTTATTCCTGTGCTGGGGAATGCATCTCTCACATTACTCTGCATCACCCCAGGCCAGGAGCCGGGCGTTGCCAACCTGCCCGCAGCCAGCCCCTCGTGCAGAGTGAGCCGTGCCCATGGGATCCTCTGGATTCGCGAGGAGATGGGTTTGTGCCCTGCCCTGCTGCCCTGCGCCCCTGCCACTGGCCAGAAAAGCCACGAGGAGCAATGGGCTCAGGGCGATGCCAGAGCTGGGGCGGGAGGGAGAGGTGCCCACGGAGATGCGGGGTGTGATGTGGGGCATCTCCCGGGGGTGGGAGCCGGCCGGCCTGGCTGGCACGTGTGCTATGCTGGTTTCCACGGAAAAAAAAACCCAGCAAAAGAAGTGCTTCCACAGAGGAGCAGCCAGGCAGGCAGGGCGGACGGCGGGGTCGTCTCTAGGCCCCACTTCAGTGGTGTGGGTGGGCAGAGAAGACACATGGACCTGCTTTGGGATGAGCCACCCGGAGCCCATGCACCATGTTGCCCTTTGGGGGTGCTGCCCTGCAGGGAGGGGGATGTTGCTGCAATTTATTCCGCACCTGGGGTGTGCTGGGGAATCGCAGGGGTGTCCCACGGGATTTCAGAGGGGCATTGGGAGCATCCCAGGATGTGGAGGGAAGCCCCAGTGCATCCCTGGGATGCTCAGGCCCTGGCTGAGATCCAAGTGGAGTTGGGATGGGCTCCCTGGGCTATCAAGGAGCAGAAGCCAGGCTGCTTTGTGGGGTTTTTGAGGTGTCTCTGGTCTTCCTTCCTCTACAGGCTGCTCAGATTTTAGTATTTCTTTAAACTGCATTGCAAGTTTCTCTCCATGGCCAATGGAGAGAGCACAGCATCTCCAGGTGGCAATTCATTCCGTCCGGAGGCAGGTAGCCAGAGCCACATCCCGGATGCCTCCGTCAGCCCCAGTACAGGCAGACATCCCCCTCGTGGAGATGCAACATCCCCAGCCCGGTGACTTTGAGCTGCTGGTGACACCGTGGTCCAGGAGATGCAGCAACGGATACGCTGCTCCAGCCCGAGCGGGGCGAGGGGATTTCTCCTGCCTCATTTCTGCTGCAAGGCATCGTGGCTGAACCGTTCTTGCAGGAGGCAGCTCGGGTTGGGGGAGGAGGGAGGGAGGCAGGATTTGGCCCGCAGGGGCCATGTGCCCCCACGCTGGCAGCTGGAAGCCAACAGCCACAGCTGGGATCAGTGACTCCGGGCTCATTTTATCAATGTGCATCACGGCATCTGAGCGCAGAGGTGCGCTGGGGTGGCTGCCGTGCCTTGCGCTGCCTGGGGCTCTCTTCTGGCTACGTGCTTTACAAGGCACCGTGGGGCGTGGGGGTAGAAATCCAACTTTTAGGCACTGGGAGTTAGCTGAGCTGAGCCTATGACCACCCTGCACGGCTGGAGCGCAGCACCCAGTCGCACCACAAATGGGTGCATCGCATCCTAAAACCAGAAAGTGAACTGACAGGCAGAGGATTTGGGCATCACGACACCCAGCCCAAGGACCTTGGGGCTTCCCCACCCTTCCTTACAAACCTGGGCTCTTCCTGGCCCCCCGTGCTGTACATCCCCCTCTCTCTGTTTCCAGGGGCTTGATCCACCCTTTTCCCAGTGGAAAACCTGCCTGCAGGGAGCGGTACCCACTCCGATACCCTCCAGTGTCTGCAAGGAAGGAGAGCAACTAACGAGGATGCTCTTCAAGGTCGTAATATGGAGTAGATGCCCTGTGCTAGTGTTAAATGACGCGTGGGTGCAGGGGCAGCACTTCCATCGTGTGGGGACGGAGAAGCCGTGCCTGAGCCTGTGCTCTTGGCTCCGTGGGGCTGCCTTTCCCGGGGTCACCTCCAGTCCTGCGCTAGGGCCGGGCACCAGAACCAGCTGGGCAACACGTTGACCTGCCGAGAGCTTGAGCTGCGAATTGGGGCTTGTCTTCACTCTCTGCTCCCTGGGTCAGGACCTCCTCAACACTGTTTCCCCTTATAGAATCGTAGAACCATTCAGATTGGAAAAGACCTTTAAGATTCATCGAGTCCGACCGTTAACCCAACACTGCCAGGTCCACCACTAAGCTGTGTCCCTAAGCACCACATCTACACGGCTTTTAAGTGCTTCCCAGCTTCGTGCCCTAGTTGCAAGGCTCTTAGCTGGGCTGGAAGGGGCTTTGCTTGTTCTGCGAAAGGTGACCACGATGTAGCTGTCATAGTCAATGGAATTGTTTTTTCTAAGTATTGTCCGGGTGGGATGGGATCTTTTCCCCAGCTCCAGCAGAACTTCTTCATTCCCCCTGCTCTCCACCTGAGGATGCTGGGGGGGTTTCGGCCACCTCTCAGCCTTCGCCGGCATAACTCCCAGCATGCTGCTGCTCGTGGCCCTTAGCTTTGGTGCCCAGGTTTTCACCAACTGCGCCTGCAGGCTTAGGTGTCTGACAGCCGGATGGGGCGGGGGGGTTGAGGAAAAGAACATTGAATGCTCTGCCTGCCCTAGCTGCTGGTGGGTTTCTTTGAGTTCAGGATGGAAAAATGACTTGAAGCCACGTACAGCCCGGGTTGCAACGCTGGCAACCTCCGATCAGCCCCCTGCTCAAACTGATCACAAGGAGCAATGGAAGGGGCGGTGGGAGATGCACTTAGTTTACGTGAGTGCAGGTGACACGTGGTGCCCAGGCATCTCCTTGGTGTCGCTTGTGCATTTTGTCTTTGGAGGTAAAGCAGAGCCGTGTGGCTAATTAAATGGAAACATAATCTCCCAACCTTTTTGGGGGGTTCTCAGCTAATCCCAATTCAGCCCTTGTAATGCCTTTCAGGTTTAAGGCAAGGGCACAGCTCCTGGGGAAAACCGAGCCACAGGGAGGAGAAAGGCAGCTCACCCTGGGGTGCTGCCCATGGCCTTCAGCTGGTTTTGGGGTCAGCCCTTCCCCAATAAGGAGGGTCCCAGGAGGGCCGGTGGGGTCTGAGCCGCGGTGCTGGGCTGGGGAGGGGGCAGGTACCCCCCACACCCCCCGCAGCCTCGGCTGTCCCCAGAGGGCATTGGGGAGGAGGTGGAGAAGTGAGCAGAGAGACTCAGATTACAAATGTACAAGCATAGGAAGCGGAGATATTTATTCCCTGGATATTAATTGCCTCTGAAATGCGGTCCTTTTTCCGGTGAGCAGGTACTTTAGGCAACTGGATATATGGTGGAAAGGAGACTGTGTCAGGAGGACGGACATGGTGAGGGGTGGCTGGAGACCACCAAAGGGCTGGGTGCTGAGCCTGGCTGGTGGCCAGCTCTGGAGCATCCCGACGGCCCTTAGACATGCTTGTCCCTGACCCTGTCCCCCGCAGGGACACTGCCCTCAGACGCTGCCCTCTGCTATGGCTGTGAAGACCCCATCTCCAGCACAAATAACCTGGCTGGGTTCTTTTTTAAAGAGGGCTGTGGCTCGATGTATACCTGGGGTTTGATTTCTTTGGGAGCATGCTGCTTCTCCTGCTCACTCTCATCGCTGTGTTATTACGAAGGAAGGGAAAAAGATGGTGGGGAGTGTGGGTATCTGCTACCTTGGGGAATAAGCAGACGTTATTCATAAACCAGCACTGCTGAGGGTCCTGCTGGGCACGCTGGGTTTGAGGGCTTCATTCAGAAGGAAACCTCTGCCAAGCTTCGAAACCCTTGGTTTAAACAAGACTTTTAGAAAAAGTATATGGCAAAAAAAGTGCCGTAGAGCATCGTGGTCAGTTCTGAAGTGGGGAAGGGACATCATCTACCCCAGCAGGCAGGAATGAGGGCCAGAGGCTGGGCACCAGGGTGCTGCTGGGCACAGCCACCACCATGTCCGCAGAGATGTCTGGCACATCGTCAGCCTGCTGAAACTCAAATGCAGAAGCTGCCGAGGAAGATATTTTGGGGACTACACTGAAAATAAGGGTTAAGAGGGGTTTTTTTTCCCTGTGGTTTGGAGTGATGTCTCCGTGCGGACATTGCTGCAAGTACTCAGGTACTCAGGTACAGACAGAGCTGGCACCTCCTCCGGCAGCTGCCTCCACCGTTCCTGCCCTTAGGAAGAGCAGGAGGAGGCAGAGCCCTGGGGCTCTCACACCGATGCTTTAGCACAGAGTGGCCAGAAAACCAGCAACGCACCTTCCCAAAATGACGAAGCCTTTCGTTTCACCATTTTCTAAGTGGAACGCTGCGAATGTTGGCCTTGAAGTGACCTTCGGTCACGAAATTACCTCACCTCAATTAAATATTAAAACCAAACCAAAAGTCCTGCGTGTGGAATGAATTGTTTTGCTCCACCTATGGGGGGGTTGATTTTTTTTTTGCTTCAGTGAAAAAACTGAAAACCCAGTGTCACAGTGGTTTAGCCCAAAACGGATTTTTATTGTGGCTTCCTATCACTACATGTCAGCAAATGAAGAAAAGCAATTCTTTCAAGGGCGTTTTTGTGACATGAAAATGCATCTCCCCATCACCACCTCTGCCGGGATTTAGGTGGTTATTTCTTTTTGCTGGGCCTAGGAAAGACAAGTGCCTGACGTTGGGCCGTAGCTGGAGCTACAAAACTGGACATGGCAGGGTGTCCCAGCCTGGGAGAGAGCCCGGAGTCCCCACCAGTGTGGGTCTCCTGGCGGTGGGAATTGTGATACTCCTGAGATTGGGTTTGGTGTTTTTTTCCTTTAAGCCATTGCTCCTGAACACCAGTGATTTATAAGATGATCTTCTCTCATTCATCTCCCTTCCTTAATGTTTTTAGGTTTTGTGGTTTCACAGTCAAGCTTAAAAGGACAGGGGAAAAAAAAGAAAGAAGAAGAAATACTGTAAGATCAGCAAGCAAATAGAAAAATTAACTAGTGTTAAGGCTGAGATGCCAATGCACAGCCACAGAAATCAAATGAAGGAAGAGATTGGCTCCAATCCTGCCCCTCTCCTCCGGCCCCAACAGTGAAATTGGTTTGCCCACCACTAATCCCACTGCCTGGGACCTTAAACCTGTCCTCACTGCTCTGCGAGCCTTTGGGTGCCTTTCACAGCTTCCCCTGCCCAAGCCCTAAACATTTCCACCTGGGAAAATGCTAGGTTTTGAAGCTTAAGCGCCCCAGCATTTTGCACAGGTCGTTATTTGTGTGCTCGGTTGCTCTTTGTGTTCCTGGTGAGCCCAGGATGGGTTATGGCTGTAGCATCTATGGCCCCGCGGCCACTGCGAGGTCCGGAGCCAAATCCTTGCTGTTTGCCTGTATCGGCACAATTATTTTTTTATTGTATTATTATGTTTTGGGCCCCTGACTCCCAGGGGGGAGGGGCTGGAGCGTGTCCAGAGGAGACCAACGGAGCTGGGGAGGGGTCTGGAGCCCCAGGCTGCTGGGGAGCGGCTCGGGGAGCTGGGGGTGTTGAGCCTGGAGAAGAGGAGGCTGAGGGGAGACCTTATCGCTGCCTACAACTGCCTGAGAGGAGGGGGGAACCAGGGGGGGTTGGTCTCTGCTCCCACAGAATGGGCAATGGGATGAGGGGAAAGGGCCTCAAGTTGTGCCAGGGCAGGTTTAGGTTGGACATTGGGAAAAATTCCTTCCCCACAAGGGCTGTCAGGCACGGGAAGGGGCTGCCCAGGGAAGGGGTCGAGTCCCCACCCCTGGGGGGATTTAAAAGCCGGGCAGAGGAGGTGCTTAGGGCCAGGGTTTGGTGGTGGGATGGCAGGGTTAGGGGAACGGTTAGGCTTGGGGATCTTAAAGGGCTTTTCCAACCTCAACGATTCTACAATTCTATAGATGGGATGGCCTCGTCCACACCTGAGACATGGATCTCATGCTCCAGCCTGGGTCACCCCAGGTTAAACCTCATGGAACGAGCTGGCCCAGAGGGAGATTTACAGCACCAAATCCCATTCTGACCCTGAAGATGGATATTTCACTCAACAGGGATATTTACCTACTTAGGAAAAAAATAATGCAACACTAAGTGCTTTCTTCCCCCGGGCATGTTTTTGCCTGACAGTGTGTGTAATCCTAATCCCCTGGCAGGGCTAAGCCAGCGTCGGAGCGGGCAGGTTCCTGGCACGGGTAGGGAGGCAGGGTCTATCGGGGCACCAGGACTGGAGACATTAAACGAGGTGGCTGTGGCAGGAGAAGGAGAGAAAGAGTTGCTGTAGCTAAGAGCGATCTGGGTCCCTCACCCTTTCCAATGCCAAAGACTACCCATGGACCACGAATTTTGGGGCAGAGGCTGCGATGTGGGAAATCTCAGGTCCGGTTCAGAGGAAGACCATGGTGGGCTGAAGGTGGGTGGAAAGGGCTGGAGGATGCCAGTGTCCCCAGCTGGGACCTGGACACAGGGTCCTCCCCAGCATCGTCCTCCCCAAAGGCTGAACTTACCCAACTTCTAATTTAGAAAAGGGATGCTGAAGGAAGAAGGAGCTGGTTTATATTTTCCTGAGGAAAGCCAGTCCCTTGCACTCGCCCCCCGGCCAGGCGGGATTAAATCACGGCTCTGGGTATGTACAAACATCCCCTTGTTTCCCCAGCACCGAGCTGGTCTCGGGGGCTTACAGGTCATTACTGAAGTTTGGGTTGGTTTGGTAGCAAAAGGGTGACTCAGAGAACAAGTTCAGGTTATGTTATCGTAGGATTATGTAGCGTTTTAGATGAAAATCTTCTTTAAAGTCCTTGGATCTCAGCCAGATGTCAGCTTCCTCTCCAAGCATCCACCCGGCAGGGCTCAGCTGCGATAAGGCAAAAATGGCTTTTACTGTGGGCAAATAAAGTCAAGCCCTGAACGCCATAGAAATATAAAAGACAGTGGCTCGGTGTAGCCCATGACCCTGCTTGAGAGCAATCAGGGCAGAGGGATTCAGCTGCCAGTTAACCCAGTCCACCCATTAAAACCCTCCAGTTTGAAGGGATTGAATTTGGCCCTTAAATTGTTAAGGGTTGCCGAAGGATGAGCAGCGGCTGGTGGACTGCTCGTGGGGATTTATCCGCTCACGTTTAACGCGGCAGCCGGGAGCGGGGCTCCGTGTGCTGCCGCTCAGGTTTCGCAGCAAAGAGCATCCTTCGTATCCCTGACGGTGCGAGGTGAGGTCTGCTCTGCCTCACCAGGGCTCTTCTTCCAAAGTCAACTTGCTCAGCCTCCAGCGTGCACATCCACCCTCTTTCTCTGCCCACCGCCCATCTCCTGGAGCTGAAGCCTCCCGTGCCTTCTCTGGAACCAATAACCATGTGGGGACTGTGAATAAATGTCTTTGTTCTGACTAAAACCAGAGCACCCGAAATTCCAGCCTTTGCTAGCAGCCCTGGGCGATGGCGAGCTGACTCTCAGGGCTGCCTGTTGCCAGCATCCCCTGGGCCATTGAATTCTTTAAAATGGCTCAATCTGTGAAATACTGCGATCTCTCAGCTGACTTTGCACAGAGAGAGATCCAGGTGGCATTTTGCAGTGCCAGCAACAATCCCGTTATCCTGGCTGCGTCTTTTAAACTCCCTTCAGCTCGATATCCCTCGAAAAGATGAGACCGTCAGCTCTGCAACTGTTAGGGCTAAAGAAATAGGATGTTTCAGAAAATCAAAATCTTTGCAGGGAAGAGGGAAAAAAGCAGTGCACCGGCAGCTCCATAAGGGTTTGAGATGGGTTAGCCCAGGCACAGGGCAGCATTGGGGGAGCCTCCCTTCCCTAGCTGCCTGGGGATCCCGATGGGAAGCAACCTGGAAAGAAATGATGAATCCATGTAAAATCATGGCTATTCTGGTGGGTGGAAGACGAGATAGCTCCTCAGCCCACTGGGGAAATGAAAATAGCATCCTCTGGGGCTTTGCTTTGGAAAATATTTGGAATATTTTCAGAAAAAAAAGAAAAGTCAAAGTTATGTTTAGTAACAGAAGCTGGTCGGCTCCCAAGCTGGAAGACAGCGTGGGTAGGAGTCACTCCAGTGCTCCGACATCGCACGTGGCTGCGCACTGGGGTTCAGGAGCGAGCTCTGCGAGGAGGAGCACCCTGCGGAGCACAGGGGATCCGCGCTTTGCAGACTGACTGAGTTTGGGGTTGGGGTGGCCGTGGTGGGGACACGCGGTGCTCCCGGCCCCGGCAGCAACCCCGGGACACGTGGGCGAAACGCGGGCGGTCACCGGCCGGGCGGTGAAGCACACTCCTCCCCGGCGGCCTGGAGGGCCCTCAGCTTTGTGTTTCTCATTAGCATCATTCATATTTGATACCTTTTTCAAGCCTAATGATATAGGAATGCTGGAGGCTCATAAATAATGTTCACTGGTGCAAGACTGCATTAAAGCTTAACGAACTTCCTTCTGGGTTGAGTGAGTGGCCACAACCGCAGCCCTTGGTTGTTCCTGACTCAACTCCACTCCCCTTGATGAGTTGCTCTCCATCCTACATTGCGCTCCTTCCCATCCTCCATTGCCGTCTTTCCCATCCTCCATTGTGCTCCTTCCCATCCTCCATCATCTCCTTCTCCGTCTTCCATCACTGCCCTCTCCATGCTCCATCACTGCCCTTTCCATCCTCCTTCACCGCCCTCTCCATCCTCCATCCCTGTCCTCTCCATTCTTCATCATCATCCTTCCCATCCTCCACCATCCCCCTCTCCACCCTCCATTGCTGTCCTCTCCACGTGCTGGGCAGCTGTAGGGGATCGCAGCATGGCTGCAGGAGCAGCCCTTGGCTCCACCAAATACCAACATCCCAGAGGAGCCGTGCAGAGGCTTGGAAGCCGTTGGCCAAGCACCTTTGTGCACATGACCTGAAATTCAGGGATTTCTCTTTAGGGAAAAAAGGAGCTGAGCACTCACGTCTGGTTCCCTAGCAACACCACTGCTTCTAATTCCCAATTATTTTTTTTCTTTCTTTTGGGGGGATCCCTCACGTGTTGTGCTCTGAGCCACAGAAACGCCCTGTCCCCGGCGTGGAGGAGAGCCCAATCAGGTGGCCAGCACTGGCCCGTCCACGGGGCAGCCAGGGGCCGGCGGGGCTTGGAGACAAACCTCCCTGCAAGGGGTACCAAGACACACTGCAACCCAAACCGCCTGGTTTTCCAAACAAATGGCACTCGTGAGAGTGTATAACCACAGGGAAATGCATGCCAGGGCCCTCCCCAGCCCCGCAGGTGCTGGGTGCTGGCTTCGAGTCAAAACGTAGGCAAAATGATGGTGCTTAATGGAGCACCAAGCTCTCCACGACTTACGGGTGGTTGTCCATGAGCCCCGGAGGAGTTATTCAATAAATCAGCCATGGACATCATCTCAGAGATGACTGCAAGAAAAAACAAATTCTATACTTAAACAAGGAGGCATATTTCAAGTTATTTAAAAGCACGCCACTGCTTGGGGGAGGGTTTTCCTCGCACGTGGTGGGACAGAAATCTGTGTCGTTTCTGGTTAGGGCGGCTCTTTGCTGGAAATGGTGGCCTCAGGCTTTGCGGGCTTGGGTCAGGCGGGGTGAATGCTTTCCGTGGGGAAAAGAAATAAAACTCTAAGGAGGACAAATGGGTTTGGGGTCCTTTAGGTCAAACACAAAGAAAACTCTTCCAATATGGTTTAGAAAGGAAAATGGCAGAAAAACAAATATTTCAGGGCTTTTCAGTGTGGTATCCACCCAAAACCCCAGGGATGTGCCCCACGCACCGGGCAGGGAGAGGTGGAGCCAGCTCGTCCTGATTTCTGCAAAGAGGTTTTGGGGGTCCCCAGCCCCAAATAAACCCAAATCTGGGGGCAAAAGCAACACGTACAGGCTGCAAAAACCAATCCACAAATGTCCCCCTTTTTCTGGCGGGGACTGAACGCTCCCAGGTCCCACCAGTGCAGCTGCACGATGGGACATGCCGTAGGGAAAAGCCTGGCTGCGTCTCACAGAGCTTCTTTACTTTTCTATAGCTTTTTTTATTCTTTTTTTTTTTCCTTCTAAGCAACATAATGGAATTTAATACAATGTCATATCTGCCCTGGAAATTTCTTTTGCAAGCAAAAGCCTGCCAAAAATGTATGATTTAGCGCTTTCAAATTTCTAAATATACATTTGCATGCGAATCTGTAACTTAAAATTATAAATTTAAATGTGCGTTTCCCCTTTGCTGATGTTGGGAGCGTTTTCCTTAAGCCAGAAACATCAGCCTCATTATTTGACCGAAACGTGTAAAAATTTCATTGCCTGTAGAATAAATGTTCTGGCTATTTAAGGCATATTGAAAAAAGCTTTCTGTACTACTCTCTTGGCTCCGTTTCACAACAAGTGCATCATTTCTGATGATTGGCATGGAGCGGGAGCTGAATTTCAAGCGTGCCTACAACCCGGTGGTTTATTCCCCGGGCGGGTGCGGACATGGCTGGGAAAGCTGAGCGGAGCCGGCTGCTCCTCGTGCCAGGGGCAGAGCCCAGCCGTGGGACGGATCCTGCTCCTGCCAGCGCCTCCTGGGCCTCCTGGCTCGGCTCAGGCTTTGCTCCTTTTCTTTGCATTTGAGACCAGAAGGGACGAGGGTGTCTGCTCCTTCTTCCCCCGCGCCCGTCCCCGCACGGAGCGGCACAGTTTGGCACCTGCCTGTCCCCGAGCACACATGATGATGGTTCAGCCCTTGATGCCCACGTACATTTCTATGCAGTTTTAAAGGCAATAAGCCCCCTCCTCAAAGCTTCTTCTTCTGGATTTAGCACACCAGAAGCCCCCATCGTCCCTGCCTTGCATCCCCACGCCGTTTCGGGTGTCCAGAGCTGATGCCCCAGCTCAGCGGCTGCCGCGTCCCTGCCCCAGGCTCTGAGCATCCCAGCGTCACGCTTTGCCCTGTCTGTCCCAAAACCTCTCGTTGCCCTGTATAAAATCATGCATCACCCAGGGCAGATCGCCTGATCTCACCCGCCCTGCTCCCACCTACTCCTCCTCCCAGAGCCAGGATCAACCCCTTGGGAAAGGAAAATTCCCCTCCCTGGGGCATCGCACGCCCTTACGCTGGCCCTAAGGGTGGAAGCTGGGCTTGCAGCGGCAGCACTGCCTCCCACCTGGAGCTGTGCCAGGCAGCGACCATGGAAGGATGCTCCAGGTGTTAATCACAGGACTATTTTCATCCCTTCACTGTGGGAAAATTGCATCGACAATTTTTTCTCTTTTTTTTTTTTTTGGTGTAAGCAAAGCCAGAGTAATTACCGGGGAAAAAAATATTTTTTTAAAAAAAATCAAATGTTAACGTTTATACGAAAAAGGTCTCATGATGATTAAATATTTCAATGGGTTGCTCTTTAGTAATGCAAAACTAATCAACTTCCAGATGATGTTTAAAAAGCATAGAGCAGTGTATGGTTTAATATCATCATTTCAATAGGCCAGGGTTTAGAAGACAGCTAATTATAAAATAATCCTTTTATGTTGTGTAAAACATCTTTTTAAAGCAGATACTCACTACAAACACAGGGCTCCCTCAGAGCTGGAGGTAATTAGCTGGGTGCTGATTTAAAATGTGACTGTGAGCGTGGAGCAGCTCTCGGGATGCGCTGAGCTGACAGGAGCTGCTTTTGGGGTGAAACCTCCCCATTTCGGGCTTGTTGCTGGGTCTGGTTTACCCCAGCAGGGTTTGGCAGCACCAGGTCACACCGAGATGGAGGGATGGAGCCCGGTGCTGGAGCCCGGTGGGGTGAGGAAAGGGGGGATCAGTAACACAGACGAAGCGGCTGGGTGACGAAGCGGCCGGGTGACGAAGCGGCCGGGTGTACCCTGCGGGGCCGTACCCGCACCCTCACCCCAGGCAGGAGCCTCCTGCCCCCGGGTTGCAAAACCGAACCCTTCCCACACTATCCCAGCAAAACATCCCACGGGATGTGTTTCGGCGGAGGCGTGGGGGACTGGATCCGGCCGCGAATCCCCTGGCAGGCTGGAGCCAGGCGCTTGCTTTGCACCCTTGGCTGGGACGCTCCGGAGCTGGTGCTGAGCAGCGGCGGGCAGGATGGGCCCCGGGGCCCTGCCGCTCCTCGCTGGCAGCTCCGCCGCACCGGCAGAGGGGGCAGCACCCATCGCCTGACAAGAAGCATGGCCGGGTGGTACCCCCCAAGCCCTGCAGCACCCCCCAGACCCTGCAGCACCCCCCAGACCCTGCGGCACCCCACAGACTCTGAGGCACCCCGCTTTCCAGGCAGGAGCCGGCTGGGTGAGGGGGTGCTCCATTTCTGCCACCTCACGGGTGAGGTCTTGCTCCCACGGAGCTCACTCTGTCTCCAGCAGCCACCGACAATTAATTGGAGCCATAATTAAGGCCCACTCTGGGGCATCCCCACCCTTCCTGAGGGCTTTCCACCAGGGGCGATTTTCGCCAGGTTTTTCAGCTTTGCGGCTCCACTTTTGCTCTCCTGAGAGCAGCAGAAAGCAATGGGAACTGATGGCAGGAGCAGCAGCAAGCAAAAAATTAATTAAGTTGGAATTTTTCCCCTGGAGCTGGTGGGAAAATATCCCCAAATGACCCAAATATCAACAGGTCAGGAAGGGGATTTTTAAGGGGCTGGATGGGAGCGATGAGGGAAGAAATGCAAAGGGCGTTGCGCATGGCAAGCGCAGAGGCAGCGCGGCTCTGACTTGTTCCTTGAATTATAAATACTATGGAGTATATTTAGGCACACTCTGCTCCTGCCAGCCTGAGCAGCACTGCAACACAGCGTGGCGGCGTGGGGCTGCTCCCTGGGAGCACGAGGAGGCATTCGCTCTGCACCCCGGCACAGAAAAGGGGGATCTGCGGAGCTGCCCGTGCTGCCCGTCTCCCTCCAGCCCCCCCCAGCGTGGGGGGAGGATGCTCGGCTGGGGGCTGGGATGCAGCCCGTGCCCTTCCCACGCAGTTACAGCGCATGCATATTTCATGGCCAATAATGGGCTTTCACTGTCGATACTGCTCCTGGATTTCTTTCCACCCTGCTACGTTTTCAGGTTAAATAAATGTAAGTCTTTGGGATCCTCCCAGCTCCCAGGGAAGGAGCTTTCCCGGGTGAGACGGCTCTGTCCCGCAGTCGGTGGCCGGCACTGGTGCAAATTGCAATTGCAAGTTGCCTGGTGCAAATCCCAATCCTGGCAAATCATCTCCGTGAACCCATCCAGGGCTCTGAGTGCCTGCTGCAGCCTCACCAGGCGTCTTCACCCCGCGGTTGTCCCCATCTCTGCCAGTGGCCTTTGGCTGAGAGGAACGGGGCCAAGGATGGGGAGCGCAGCCCTGGCATTGCCTGTGGCTCTGCGTGCAGGAGGGCACCCACTGGGGACCACGAGCATCCTTTCCCAAGGGGTGGGAGAGCAAATTTCTCCAAACATCCTCCCCACGGTCCCAATCTGCTAATAGCCCAGTAATCCTCTTATGGGGGTCAGCCTGGGTCGCCCGCAGGAGCCAGGGAGGAGAAATGCGTTTTCACTGCGGCGGCAAAACTCCAGCACTTGCTGGCTGCTGCCGCCCGGGATGGGGCTGGGATGGGGCTGGGATGGGGCCCAATGCTGCCCCATGCCCTTAGCTGCTCCCAGCGCATCCTGGCTCCTGCCGTGCCGGCCCCTGCCCTCCGCACCCTTTCGGGGAGCTCCCTCGTGAGGGCAGCCCCCATTCCGGCATCCCGTTGCCTCAGCAGCCTATTTCAGGCACACTCCGCCTTGGCTCTATTAATAACAGTGCTATCCTGTCCAGCCTCTCCAGGCAGTTAAGCTCCTGTTTAATGCTGGGCTGGTGCCAAGTGAGCCTCTGGGAGGATGAGGATGAGGATGGTTTGGCAGCCCCGGTAAAGCTTCGGGACATGTCCACCCCACTTTGGCCCCCGTGGGCCAGGGGGGGCTGTCTGGGTACACGAGGTCCTTCCTCCCCTCCCCGGTGCTCACCGCCCACGGGATTAGGAGGGATGATCTGGTGCACATTTATATACCTGTAATTTCTTCCTAAAACAGCTACTTTTCTCTGCAGGTAGAGGAAAACGAAGTGCAAACTCCAAAGCAACCGGGGTTTTACGGCAGCATCAGGCAGCAGTTTGGCGCTGAGTGCCGGCAGATGGAAAAGAGCTGTTTTCCACCGTATCCCACGCGCCGGTGATCGGTGACGTTGTCGATGTGGTGACACCGCAGCCGTGGTGCCCCGAGGTGCGACCCCAGTGCATGGGCTCCTGGCCCTGAACCAAACCTAGCCCAGCCCCTTCCTTGGGGGGCAGGAATTTGCCCTTTTTTTATCTGTAAGACCTTGCAAGCGCCAGCTCGGGGCTTTATTTACATTTTTTGCAGGAGCTGCGCTGGTCGCACAGCCCTCCTCATCCAGCCGGTCCAGCCGCAGTCCCCAGGGCTGGCACGGGTGATGCTGCAGCCTGGGAGAGGGTTTGGGGGTGGCCAGACCCCCAGGCGTGAATGGGGTTGTCACCAGCTTTAACATCCCCAGCCAAATGAGCTACTTCATGTCAACATATTTATTTCTTTTTTTGTAACAAGGCAACTTCATTTCTGCGGGCTGCTCGAACAGCGCGCGGCATCTGATTATTAAAAATGCTGCTGGCAGGCAGCCCACAACCTACTTAGGCATTAATCTTCCCTGACAGATGCTGACGAGGAATCACTCCGGCAGCCGGGACCGGCTCCTCTGCCCAACGCGCTTCATCCCTTAAAAGCTGGGTATTATCCCCATTACCGCCGGCAGGAGCTGGTGGCTGATGCCGCATCCCCAGGTGATGCTGAGCTGGGGGAGCGGCAGGACAGACGGCCCGCCCGGGAGATGCTGGCCTGCCCTGGCCGCCGGGATGCTCGCGGCGCGCGGAGCCGGGCTCGCTGGCACTGAGCGGCGCCGGAGCTGCTGCCGGCACCAGGCAGCATTTTTGAGTCACGGCATTGTGGGGTTTCTCTTTTTTTCTCACGCAGAAATAGGCAGAGTCATGTCAAGTCAAATGTTTCACAGATTCCTGGCTTGTTCATCACATTTTTTAGGAAGAAAAAAAAAAAAAATTCTTTTTTTTCTCCCCCCTCAAGTCAGACTCTTCCACACCCGTTGTCTCAGAGGGATTTGACACTTTTTCTGTGCTGACATTCCCTCACCAAATGTACCCCGGTGCAATGTAAAGAAGTAATTCAGTCTTCAGAATGAAACATTTCACCTGACTCAGTTGCCCTTTTCTCATGCCAAGCCCAGCTGAACTTTTTGTATCTCCATTTCCCCCAACAGAAACTCCTTTCCTGATGGTTTTTCTTGGCTTGTGGTCTGGAGAAACCCGTTCTGGTTGCTGCTCTCCCGACAGCTCCTGGCATGTATATTCAGGGTGAAAATATAATACATGAGCAACCGAATAATCACCCAGATCAGATAAAAATACCCATTTCTGGTGCTCGCTGGGACTTTCTGAATATCAGAGACCTCTCAGCAGTTTCTGTCAGCCAGTGACAGAGGAAAAGCCGAGGAATATTACCCCGGTGTTTCAGCGGAGCTGTGGCAGGGAGCTCGCCGGCACATGGGCAGGCATGAGCCGTGCACCCGGATTGCGGGTGCTCACATGAAGGCACGAGTGTGGGGTTGCCGTCCTCCAGCTGCTGCCTGAGCCCTGATAAAATGCCAAAAATGACACAAAAAAAAGCCCCAAAGGAAACAATGAAGGCAGTGGGGGCAGAGCGTGCAGGGCTCCCCGCCCGCCGGTGCCAGCCGAGGGGTCCCCTGGCTTGCGGGGGTGCAGGGATGTGACCAAGGCCATTGGGGGAGGTGGTGGCAGGACCAGGGCCATCGCTGTGAGCAGTCTCCCAATGCCAGGAGAGCAGATGGGAGGAAAGCAAACTGGATCTGGCACCTCGGTGGAGGTTTTCCAGCCCTAACTGGGGGGCGGCTGGGGAAAGGCAGCCTACCCCCCGAGGCCCTTGGAAGGAGAGCATGGCCACGTCAGCCCATCCAGCTCCAGCTGCCAAAATGAAAAAGTGCTGTGAAGCAAAGCCGTGAAGGCTCGAGCACTCATCGCCTTCTCTTTGCTGCCTCCAGATTATTTTTAGCTGCCCCATACCGGGGGAATGGCAGGAAGCCAAGGCGACACATGGGGAAGCTGGGTCCATCTCCAGCCCGAGGGTGACTGGTGCTGCTGGGCACCCATGGGTGCTGCAGAAGACCTTCTGGGGACTTGGGGGCCGGTGGTGCTGGTGGGGCGGGTGGCCTTGATGGGGTGCAGCAGGCGCCGGCCGACCCCAGTTTATCAGTGGGGCAGATAGAGCGGGACCGCCGCGTCCCCGGTGCTTATCAGACCTTGGAAACCTCCCCTCCCTCCAGCCGGCCGCTTGCTGGCTGCGTTTTTTCCACCCAACCCCTTCACCCAACACCCACGTAACGTTATAGGTCACCGTCATAGAATCACAGAATCGTTTGAGTTGGCAAAGCCCTTTAAGATCCCCAAGCCCAACCGTTCCCCTAACCCTGCCATCCCACCACTAAACCCTGGCCCTAAGCACCTCGTCTGCCCAGCTTTTAAATCCCCCCAGGGATGGGGACTCGACCCCTTCCCTGGGCAGCCCCTTCCAGTGCTTGACAGCCCTTGTGGGGAAGAAATTTCTCCTAATGTCCAACCTAAACCTTGGGTTTAACTTTTCAACAGGTGAGAGCAAATCAAGCCCTTTCCCTGCTTCACTCCAAATTGCTACGATGTCCTCGCAGCCTTGGCATCGTCTACACGCGACTTTTCTCGGGGACAAGGTGAAATCCAACCAAGCATCCTGTTGGTGGAGGGCCCAATCCAGTCCCTCCCCCCCCATCCCTGCAGCCACAGGGTCCGGCAGCTCCTCCAGGATATCCTGCAACCCCGGCCGGATCCGGGGAACAATGCACAGGGCATCCCCCGGCCACCCGTGTCCGGCCGGGGTGAGGGGTGCCGGCCGGTTCCTTCCCATCTCTCAGCCCTCACCTCCGGCTCTGGCCCCTTTCCCTGGGGTCCGGTGGCACCTGAGCCCAAACCACAGCACCTTCAGCACCCAGATTTCCATCCAGAGTCTCTTGCTTCGCAGAGGCTGCTCTCCCTCCCTCCTGCTTTGTCCAAAACCAATTGCAATTAATTAGGAGGGTGGCTCCATCCTCTGCCACTCAATGTCAGGGAAATTAGCAGCTGCCTTACATTTCTCTCCCTGTTTTCCCTGCTGGTCACGAGCCCGTGGGTGCTGAGCAGCCCAGGGCCACCACGGTGGATGCTCCGGTCTCCCCGGGGTGTTGCTGTCGTGCCCTCGGGCTGTGCCTCTCCTTCCAGCCGCAGCCTCATCCCTTTGCAGGAAACCATTTATTTGCTTCCAGTTTCTTCAGCCCAGCTTCCTCCCTTTCCCCGTCATTGTGTGCCGCACAATCACCGAGGGCGGTCACAGCCTCAAATAACTGCCCAGCACCTGCCCGGGGGAAGGAGCATTTCTGGATGAAGGACCAGGCTGGGAAGTGGCACCTGCAATACCTTTTCCGGATGAACCAGATGATTTTGGGGTGAGCGTGGAGCTGCCTTAGATCTGGCTTTGGTCCCCCCTGTGAAGTACTGGGGGCTTCTGCAGCAGGTGGTGGCAAAAACTGCTCCCCCCTGCCAAATTACAAGCAGGTGGATAACAAAAATATAGCAAAGCCATCTTTATTTTTGCGAAGGTGAATGAATGGAGAGGCGCAGGCAGGACCCAGCTTCCCCAGCCTTGGCCGTGGCCACCCCCTGCGCACCGCCGATGCCTGGGCTCGCATCAGCCCCCAGGAGGGTGTGAAGGTGGTCATCAGCTCTAATGGAACATTTTGGTAATTAAGAGCTATTTGGGCCATCAGCTCTTGTCAGGCGATGGCTCTCCCTACCACAGAGCCCTGGTTTTACAGAATCCAGATTTTGCATCCTCATGGTCCATGATGGGTTTGCATCTTCAGGCCCACGAAAGCATCCTCACCCATGACAGCTCGCAGTAAATTAGTGCTGTGAATCGCCAAATTGGCTCTCCTTGGGGAAAATGGCCCTGTGTGCTACTGCCACCAAACCACCGCTAAGTGCCGAACCTGCCTCGCTGTGTGGGCGAAGGCAGGGGGAGAGCTTTGCTGGCCGCCCAGTCCCGGCTCCTGGAGAAAGCCAGGCTGAACGTTTTTAATGGCCTCATGAAGCCCAGGCATTTGGGATCGCCTCGGAACTGCCATCTCGCTGGTTGGAGATGGCTTTTGCCTGGGCTTGATTCCATCCCCCAAATCCTCGCTCTCTGGATTCAACTTGGATTTTAGGGTGAGGCTTTGTTGGCTGGTGTTTATTCCCTCGGGGTTCAAACCCTGCAAGCACCCTCGCTCCTTGTTGCGTCCGTGGTGGTCGCAAGGTGCAGCCCCGGGGCTGGGGCTGAAGTCCTGGGGCTCTGAGTCCCGGAAGCCCCAAGGCTGCTGCAGTTGGGGGATACTTGGGAATTTTGCAGCACTCAGAAGGGCTGGGATTTGGGCAGGTGCCCAGCCACGTCCCAGCGGGAGATGTTGCCTCCCTCGCACACTTTGAGTGATGTGCATTTGATTTTCTCCATTCTCTGGGCTTCTCTGCAGCTTTGCTGCTGCTTCCATGGGCCTGGGAGGACTTTACCAATGGGGAGAGCACTTTGTTCTGGGAACAACAGAAAGAAAAGTGAATGTGTTGGCTCTGGTGCATTATCCATTTAGAAATAAGCCTCTGAAGTCATTATTTTTTTTGGTTTCTTCATTTCTACTCTCCAAAATGTCTTCATTTCTGGTTTTTTCCCCCTTTAAAAATCCAAACATGTCTTTAAACAGCTCAGAACAGAAAACAATTCTTTCTGAAATGAAGGGCTTCCCATCTGACAAAGCAAATCTCCACGTTTGAACTTAACACCATAAAGAAAGAAAAAACCCAAACTAAACCAATTCCAAGCCCTAACAATATTCTCCATAAATTTTGCAGCCATTTTCTGTACTGGCCTGGCAGGTGTGACACAAATGCCGTTCGTTATGTGCCTAATTGCTTTCCTGATGGCTTTACAGGCCAGAAGCATCGCTTCTGGTGCCCCTCGCCCGCCCCCTCACCGGCCGAGCCGCAGCCGGCGTGCTGGCAGCAGCTCCCCGGTGGCGATGGCTCTGCGGCCACTGGCTGCCAGCTGGGATGCAGGGTGCTTTCCTTGGGCTCCCTTTCGGAGAGGCTCTCGTCACCCAAAATCTTTGCCCACGAGGCTTGTGCAAGGCAGGGAGCAGCCAGGTTGACCAGGAGCCACCATGGCATGGTCCACAGCAAAGCCTCTGAAAGTTGGCTGAATGAAATCCTCCGAGCAAAAAGTCTATCCAAAATATATCCTCTCCAGGGTAGGAAGGTGAACAGCACCATAAGCTCCGCACATGGCTTGTGTGGGCCCAAATGAGCCATGTCAGACCCTGCTTTTCCCCACGGGCGTATGTACGTGCACACGCGTGGCTTTTCTCAGCGTTTGTAAGACCGGTCTGCGAGCATTGGGGTTCGTTTACTTTTGCTCCTGGCCTATAGCAAGAAAAACCTTTAAGCTCATAAGTTGTTTTTTTTTTGCAGGGAGGTTTGCTGCCAGCCGATCCGCTTTTGCCGGTACATGCTGCCATCTTCAGCATCTCACAGGAGGAGCCAGCCCTGCCTGTAGCCGAGCCGGCCTCATCGCTTGTCTCCTCCAGCTGCAAGAACAGGCTCTCCGGCTTCTTCCGACTCTTACTCAGTAGCATTTGCCGCTGGCATATTAATTTAGTTATTAAAGAAGAAATGCCCTCAGGATGTACCCTCGGCCCCGCACGGGCTGGGGAGGGGGGAGCGGGAGCAGCCGACAGCGGCAGGAGTAGCAGGAGCTGCGTGAGGGCCCAGCCAGGAGTCGGTAGGGGACAAACACAGCACAGCTGTGTAACTAATTAAAAAAAAAAAAAATATCCCAAGCAGATTAATGTGATGTTACTGGCGTATGATATATCAGGTGGAGCATCTCATATGCTAATCAAGCATCGTAATGTCTATTCACGGCATAAATCAAGTGGTGTTTATAGTAGGAGAGCACAGGTGATGGTGCGGTACGGGCATGCAGCATCCCTAAACCCAACAGCCCTAGACCCGAAGCCATCTGTTCTGGTTTTGGCTGGGATAGAGTTAATTTTCTCTGTAGTAGCTGGCATAGTGCTGTGGTTTGGATTTAGTACTAGAAGAATGTTGTTAATGCACTGAAAATTCATTCTATCCCAGCCGAAACCAGGACAGCGCCGTATCCCCAGCATCGCTGCATTGGCTCTGCCACCCTGGGACCAAGCCATGGGGTTCTGCCACTCCTTTTCCCAAAGCAGGCTTGAACTACCTTTTTTTTTTGAGGTATCTGCTTTGTGGAGCAGGTAGTAGCTGGAAATTAATTTCAATTCCATTTTCAGCCACCGAGAGCAGCTCCTGGAGTTGGGGAATCACCAACGGGCTGGGATCCCGCATCCATCCTCCCTGGCGATGCTCCACGCTGCTGCTGCTGCTATTAATCACGGCTGCAGTAATGAAGTTAATGGTCTAAGATCTCTTCTAATTACCTCTTCCCCAAACACAGGTCTGCCTCTGCCTCCGCTGAGGGGACTCGGTGTGGGCGATTCAAACTCTGCATGCTGCTGCTGGCTCAGATTTCTCAGGTGGCTTCACTTTACGGGATGGTCTTTACAGTCCTGATTTTCCCCCAGGCAGGCTGACCAGGCAGGAGGGCACCCTTAGACACTGAGCATTTAAATATTTGTGTCAGATTTTTAATAGAGTGGTTTGCAAAAAATAACTCAGTCCAAACTTGGGTATCTGCTTCAAATGCAGAGCCCTCTGCAGCTCCTTGCAGCCGTGGCCCCAGGGAGCACAGAGCCACCCTGATATGAGGAATATTTGGGGTCGCTTGTGAAACCTCCTTTGGTTTAATAGCCCAGAGCTTGGCTGCGTTTGCTTCGCTAACAGCTGACATTCAGGTTTCTAAAATAAAGCCGGCTAGGCTTCGTTTTTCCTTTAGCCACCAGCCCAGGGACTTCTTACAAGGGGTGTTTAATTTTTGTAGCCATAGGACATGAAAGGTGGCCACAGTCTGCAGCATCCCCCAGCAAGAGCACCTCTCGCAGCATTCCAGACACACAATTTTTAGAAAACAGGTGGAAGGCTTCAAAAGTTTCCAAGGGCGATGCCAGCCCCCACTTCTGGAAGTCAATCAGGTGCCTCAAATGATAAAAACATCATTGAAACTGTTGTGGGGAAAAGTTGAACGGCATCACCCCGAATGATGTCTTAGGGTTTTTTGTCTCTGCCAGTATTTTACAGAGCAGTGTTGAGTTGCTTGGAGGTTTAAGACTCCGCAAGAGGTGGCTTTTAATAGAGTTGGGGGCTTTGGTTTGCTGAAACCAGATTAATTCCAGCCCTGAGCAGGCACCCAGAGGAATGCTGCTTGCTTCTTGAGGTAAAAGGTGCACAGAGCACCTCTATAAAGGGGGGGGGGGGGGGCGGGGGGGGGGGGGGGCAGGGAGGTAAGGTTTGTTTGGCGTTATTTTCCCCCCTTTCCCCTATTCTTCATATTCGAGCACTAAATCAGCACCATATGATGTCTGGTTCATTTTTTCATTAGTGCAGCTCCGTTGACTGTATAATTTCCCAGCGTTGTGTTGCAGCCCTGCTACTTCGCCGCCGCCACCCCAGCAGCTGGGGTTTGCGTGTCTGAGCATCGGGGCTCTGCTTTGCACAGGGGAAAAAAAAACCAATTTGCCTCCTGAGGGTTTCCCTGGATCCCAAGAGGCTGGGGCAGTGTCTCCTTCCCCACTGTCCCCTCCCACCCTGGCTGCGTCTCCCAGCCATCTCCAAATCCCCAGCCTGATGCAGCTGCCCCAGGCATCAGGGCTTGCTCGTCAAAGGCTCTGCTTTTGGGACTGCAGTGCACACAGTGCCCCGTCTGAGTCCCGGCTCATCTGCGGGCTCTGCTCGTCCCTTGGGTGTCACCCCTCGGTGGGACACAAGAGCACGCTGTGGCACCCAACAGCCACCCAGCAGGGTCCAACCCCGAGCCCCGGCTCCCTTTTCTCCAGCATGCTGTGCATTTCCCATGTATGCAACCGTGTCCACCAGCTTCTGCGCTGTCTCTAGTCATGGGCTTTTTAATCAGTCGATAATTTTACATACACGGTGTGCAATGCACTCAAAACCAAGCGTTTGCTGACATCATTCTCCCCTGGAAAGCAGCATCTCGATACTTTTCCCCGCATGCGGAGCCCAGTGCTTCCTCGGCAGCGTGTCAGATGGCTGCCTCGAGGTATGAGGATGCGATCCCCAGGCAGCCGCAGGTGAGGTTTTGGCCCAGGGAACACCGCGGGCATGTGGTGCAGCCCTTCTCCCGGCCCCGACAGCAGCCGCGGGTCGAGCACCCAAAAAGCTGGCAGTGCTGCGTGCACCACAGGCTGGCGCGTCCCGTGCCCGTGCTGCTGCACCCGGCCGTTTTCCAATGCCAAAGCTATATGCAGTCAAGAGCAAAGCTCCCTGCCTGGGGTCTCCCCCCCAGGGAGGTGTTTTATTTCCATTCCTGATGCCAGGGCTGGCACTAGCAGGATGTTTTCAATAACAGAGCCAAGGCCCCGTGCAGAAATCACTGGTGGGAGGATGAGGTTTGGGCTGGAGTCTGTGAGCATGGTGCGGGGTCCTATGGTGTTTTTCTCCGGAGGGGCCTGGCCGGGGAGGCTCACACGCCACGGGTGTCCGGGTGGAATCAGTGGGCCAAGCCTTCTGCTGTTACCGGTCTCTGGAGGCGGCTGGGGACATGGCAGCAGACACCCTGCTGTGTGACGCCGCCAGTGACGCCGCCAATATCGAGCCATTAAATCCAAATTCAAAACCCTGGGTCAGCTGGATGGATTAGGGCTTGCTACATGGAATTGGGTTAGAATACAGGAAAACAGGGAATAAAACGCCAAGACAGAGGGGAGACAATGTTTTGTTTCCAAACTCTGCAAAGTTTCACTCTGCAAATAAGTTTCAAAGAGCGTTTTGATCGGCCCATTGCACGCGGCCCAGGGCCCCGCCGGAGCTATTCGCTGTGCGTTTCCAAGCCGCGTTCCCTCTTCGGAAAATAAGGCCTCAATAAAATGTTAGTAAACAATTTTCAGTGCTGGAAAAAATTATTTACAACTCAGCGGGGAGTAGCCCAGACATGAAATAGCTTTTAAACGCTGTGGGATTCAACAGAAAAACGGGCACCTTTTCTAAAAGCCCAGCAGGATTTGAAAGCATGGGGTTGAACGCTCCGCGCTGCAGGGGGTAAAGCTGCTGCTGACGGGGGGTTTGGAGGGGCCACCTCGCTCGGGGCGGGGGGGGGGGGGGGGGGCTGGCGGAGATAACCGGCAAACTCCGCCAAAATACCGGGGCCGTGTTGTGTCAGGCGATATTCCCGGGGTCAGGCTGCAGACCCGACCCCCCCCCCCCCCCCCCCCCCCCCCCCCCCCCCGCCGCGCGCCGGCGCTCCCGGTGTCCCGCGATGCCGCCAGCAGGGGGCGCCGTGGTGCAGGGCGCGCCGCGGCCTCCGCGGGGCTCAGCAAAGCGGGGGGGGCGGGGGGGGCAAGTTTCCTAATTGCTTTGGGATTGGTTTTCATTTAATTAACACCCCCACCCCCCCACCCCGAGGGCTGTATTGTGCCCGGCGGGCGCAGCGCGGGACCCAGGCAGAGGGAGGGGGCCGTGGGGCTGAGCCCCTCTCCCTCGCGGGGTGTTTTCTGACCTCGTAGAATCACAGAATCGTTTGGGTTGGAAAAGCCCTTTAAGCTCCTCAAGCCCAACCGTTCCCCTAACCCTGCCATCCCACCACTAAACTAGGTTTATTTAAGGGTTTAGTCAAGGGTTAGTTTAGTTAGGTTTAGTCAAGACCAGGTTGTGAGCAACCCGATCTAGTTAGCGGTGTCCCTGCTCGCTGCAGGGGGGATTGGACTAAATGACCTCTAGGGTCCCTTCCAACCCAAAACATTCTATGCTTCTATGATTCTAAACCCTGGCCCTAAGCACCTCCTCTGCCCGGCTTTTAAATCCCCCCAGGGGTGGGGACTCGACCCCTTCCCTGGGCAGTCCCTTCCAGGGCCTGACAGCCCTTGTGGGGAAGGAATTTTTCCCAATGTCCAACCTAAACCTGCCCTGGCACAACTTGAGGCCCTTTCCCCTCATCCCATCGCCCATTCCGTGGGAGCAGAGACCGACCCCCCCTGGTTCCCCCCTCCTCTCAGGCAGTTGTAGGCAGCGATAAGGTCTCCCCTCAGCCTCCTCTTCTCCAGGCTCAACACCCCCAGCTCCCCGAGCCGCTCCCCAGCAGCCTGGGGCTCCAGACCCCTCCCCACCTTCCTTGCCCTTCTCTGGACACGCTCCAGCCCCTCCATGTCCTTCTGGGAGTCAGGGGCACAACCCTGAACCCAGCATTCCAGGGGCGGCCTCACCAGTGCCCAGCACAGGGGCACGGTCACTGCCCTGCTCCTGCTGGCCACACCAGTCCTGATACAAGCCAAGATGCCATCAGCCTTCCTGGCCACCCAGGCACACTGCCAGACAAGGGATGATACTGGCGATTTTTGGAGACCACATTCTGCTGCTCTCCCACCTCAAGTCAATTTGATGCTGCAGGTAAACAACTGCCTGCAAATGCCAAATGAGCATTTCTCCAAGTCCCTGCAGCAAAAGCAGGCAGCCCTGCCTTCAGGCTCTCTTTGAAATGCTTCCGTGGCTTTATTAACGTCCTTGCTGGGACTTCTTAACACGCAGACCTTTAAAAACGAACCTTTGCTGTTGGACAGACACAGCTTTGCCATGAAGAAGACCTTAATGGGGCTTGGCTGCCTGTCCTTCTACCTGAAGTAACACTGGAAGGGGCTGCCCAGGGAAGGGGTCGAGTCCCCATCCCTGGCGGGATTTAAAAGCCGGGCAGACGAGGTGCTTAGGGCCAGGGTTAAGTGGTGGGAGGGCAGGGTTAGGGGAACGGTTGGGCCTGGGGAGCTTAAAGGGCTTTGCCAACCCAAACGATTCTGTGATTCTAAGTAACACTCTCCCCACCAAGGTGCTGTCATCTCCAGGTCACGGCCAGAGCTGCCCCATCGTATTGCGGTGGCTGTCCCCACTGGGTGGGATCACCTCTCATCCCGGGCACAGATTTTGCTCCTGATGCAGTTTCCAGGCAGAAGCATCAGCCGTGCCCAGGAAAGCCAGGTACGTGGTACCCACAGCTGCCTTATGTGATGGATAAGGGCACCAGGTCAAAAATCCTTCCCCAAATGAGAGGCCTATGTGGCTTATAAACCTCCCATCAGGGTGAAATCCCAAAGTGAAGTCAACAGGAGAACCTTAGTTTATTTCATTATTATTATTATTTTTAATTCCCAGATACATTTTTATTAGCTCCCCCCTTTGGCTACTTTTATTCTTTCACATTTCCGATGGGACTTTCCGCCTTGTCCGTTTGAACGTGTTTTCAGGCCCTCTTCCCATGCTGGCAGACTTGGCACACCTGGGGTATAATCATTGCCGTGGGCTCATACGCTGGGTTAATCCTCCTGGGAGACCTTTCCCTCTTCCCTTCTCCAGCCCGTTGATAACGTTCTCTGACTCCCTGGCCACTGTTCAGAAGTACAGATGCTAATTTTCCCCTCCTGCATGCTCGCAGACCACCAGCCTGCATCCCAGTGGCCCCCATCACGGGCTGGCACGTTCAGCTGAGACCCGCATTAACCTCTCGCGCAGCCCGGCCGGCCACCGGCAGCGGCACTTGGCAGAGAAGTTGCGACTGCCGCAGATTTATTAGCCGGAATAAGTGCTAGCGCAGCTGAAATCGTCTCTTCTGGCCTTAAACAGGAGGGGGGAGCAGCCACAGGGTTCAGTCCTGGTGGAGGTCGATGGGGAGTGAGCCTGGGGGATGCAGCTGGGGGGGTGCAGCCCCAGGAGAGGCCGACCACCAGCCCCAAAGCCTGCAGGGTGGTGATGGGGAGAGGCTGCTGCAGAGGGTTTGCAGGCAGGACCACCCCAAATCTTGTCTCCCTGTTACTCCCGCCGCCGCCATGGTGGTTGTTATCCATGACGGTCCCCCCCAGCACTGCCAGGGCCAGGTACCAGCTCCTTCCTGAGACAGGGACATTTTAACAGCAACAAACAGTGCTTGCTGTGAAACCACACGGGAGAAAATTGGGCTGGAGGAGAGGATGGGCACAGGGACGAGCTTCCCCTTGGGGAAGCGCGGGGGCTGGCTCTTCTGCACACCCCTTGTATTTATGGCATGGCTCTGCCACCTCTGAGCCATAAATTTTGGTGGTGACTGTCCCCCTGGTGCCTCCCAGAGATCCCCTGCCTGGGATTTACTGCTCGGAGAACTTTGCAACAGAGAAATACAGCACTGGCCACAACTCACGGTGATGTACCTGCCGGCCCCGCGCCGCCGGGATGCTTTCCCAGCTTGCCTCTCCCACCAGAGCCTGGCCTCGGGCAGCATCGCTTTTTATTTAAAACCTTGTTTACTGCTTCGGCACAGCTCTTCAGGTCAGCATCTCTTGCACCAATGTGTCTTTGAGCTAAGCAAGAAAGCCGGTGCTCAGTGGGCAAGCGGGCTCTGTCCCCGGGGGCCGCAGGCGAAGGAGCGGGTGATCATACTGCCTGTTGCTGTTGGGTTTTAGTGCCGCTTACAGGTCTAGGCTTCCTGTCCTCCCTGGTATCACGCTAAAGCCTCATATCTCACGTTACAAAATATGGCACGCATCAGGGCTTTTTTTTTTTCCCCTTCCTGGGCTCCTCTCAGCTTTCAGCTCACCGCCTGCAAGAGCCAGCAGCCCTTCCACCCGGCATCCCTCCCAGCAGCATCCTGGAGGGACATCGCTCCCTGCTGGCGGTCTCCTGGGAGCTGGCTGTCCCCAGAGTCCCCTCTGCCCCTTCCAGAGCGAAGGGACGTGGCAGAGCCTGGCTGCCTTCCCCAGCAGCTGAGGCCGAACCCTCTTGCTACGTGAGTGGCCGCCCCATAAACATCACTGCTCCGCTTTTCCTCCCGCGCTTAATCCAAGGTGATTTTGCCCACGAAGCCATCCACCCCCGGGGTTTTACGGGATCAGCCTGGCCCTCTGCCACCCCGAGCAGGGCGGGAGGGAGTTTCCCAGCTTCTCCCTGGGAGCGGGGCATCCCAGGTGCCGGGGCAGCGGGCACGGTGGGAGACAGGGTGCTCCTGCGGCACGCACAGCCCGGCGCTATCGGCCCCGGCATCTCCAGCCGCGCCTTCCGGGGCGATTTATCTGCGCCAGATCTGCAAATCGGAGCATGTAATTTTCCCTCTTTCTAGTCCGGGGGAGGGTTTGTGGCCGGAGCGGAGCAGACAGATATTTGAGGCTGGGAGCGGGGAGCCTGCTGCGCCGTGTTCGCAGCTGACCCCGCGGGGCAGCCTCGCCAGCGCCGGCCGAGGCGAGATCAAAGATGCTGGGTTTGCCGCCAGGATGCGTCCTCGGCAGCCGCCGGCTTCCCACGGCGAGCTGGGTATCTCATCTCGGCCAGAGGAGCCACTCGACGGCTGGATGGGGGGGACGGGCGGACGCTGTGTTTCACCGCGCTTCCCACGCCCGCCGCATCAGTGCTGTGATTTCGGGACTGGGCCCTTGCTGGCCGACCGCAGACTTGGGTTCCTACACCAATGTCCCTGTTTTTCAGCAAAGCCTCAGCTCTCCGCTGGCAGCGGATGAGGCCGTTTCCAGCTGCCCAGGCTGATGCACAGAGGCTGTCTCCACACTTGTGGTTTTTACTGATTTTCCCCTTTTTCAGGTCTCAGGAAACAGCAGGTTCGGAAGGTGATTTTAATGACTTGCATCCCGATTCTGCGTATCTGTAAGGCATGGAAAATAACCTTAAGCCGGGTGGGGGTAAAACAGCCTTCAGCATAAACAAAAATGTGAGTATCTGGCCTCAAAACCTGCTTTGGGGGAGGGAATAAAAGCAAAGGCGAAGCCCCTGGGGATGGGTGCCCTCTCCTCTGAGCAGAGAGCCCACTCTGGGGGAGGAGGAGGAGGAGGATGACCCCGTATCTGCTGACCTCCTTGCTCCCTGCTCGGTGCAGCTCATCAACAGTGAGGCCAATTAGCGCGGCTGTAAATTGTCACCCCGTTCCTCCTCCGGTGAGGGTGGGCAGCGCGCAGGCGGTGGGCAGCGTGCTCGCCGCACCCCCAGCCTCCCGCGCCCCGGCTCCCCGCGGGGTGAAGCCGGAGGTGGTTAATGAGAGTCCCCGGCGGAGGGGAGGGCTGGGGCTCTAATTGCCGCCGCCAGCCGGGGGTCACTAATTAGGCGTTGAGGTGCTGGTGGTGCTGCGTGGCCGAGCCCCCCGCTGCCGTGATGAGATGGCGAGGTGCCCAGGGCCGCTCCCGCCTGGCCAGCTCTTTCAACAAGTGCTCTTGTCTCTCAACTCGCAGGCTTGCACGCTCGCACGCATGCTGCCCCGGCTCCCGGGGGCTTTGTTAGCATCATGAGCATGGGAAGGTACGTCCCCCCTCCAAAGGCCGAAGCTGCTCGCCCAGAGTGGCGTGATGGGAATAGCAATATCAGCCCCAGTGATGGCAGGGAGCATCTCCCCCCTCTGCAGCGGCCATGTGGCTGTGCCCGATTTAATAACACTCTCCCAGTCTTCCCAGTATAAATCAATGCCCCAGGCCCAAGCCAGCAGCTTGATGCCCATGGATGCGTCAGCGGGAGGGCAAAGCAGCAAACCCGGAGGCATCCATCACGCCTCGGCTGGTGCCAGCAGCAGCACCTTTCAGGGGGAGCTGCAACCCAGGCAGCCTCCAGCAGAGAGCTGGCGAAGCCCTTGCGTTGCTCCTGCGTGCCGGGGTGCTCCCACCCGCTCCCTCTGATGTGGATTCTCTGGTGTGTAATCGGGGTCGGGTCCCCACTGCAGCCCCCTCCCGAGCACCCTGCTCCCCACGAGGAAGAGGAGGAGGCACACGGGGTGCAAAGGGGGACAAGCAGACACAGCCATAACAAACCACAGTGGCTCAGCCAGGAAGGCTCCGCGGTCGCAGCTGAGCTGCCGTTCATTAAACTGCCCGGCTAATTAAAGCAGAGCGTGGTGTCTGGCGGGCAGGCGGCAGCCCCGGGCGCAGCTGGGTGGGCCGGGGCCACCCAAAGCCACTGTGGCGGGTGCCAAGGCCGCCAGCGCCCCGGGGAGCAGAGCTGCGACGCCGCCACCCTGCCTGCCTCCTGCCGGCACCCGCCCTGCCGCAAAGGCGGGGGGCCTGGGGTGGCCCCAGCATTGCCCTCGGCGGTGGCAAGGCTGGGGCTGGCTTGGCACGCGTGGGTGGGATGTCCCTCCCCGGCGGGCTCAGGGCGGCGTGACTGTGCTGGGGCGGATGGGGAGCGAGCACGTTCCCACTGTGCGGGGTGGGGATCATCCGGGGGTCTGTTGCCCCTTAGGGACCTGCCCGGGGCAGGGGGGCATGGCTAAGGGTGCTGAGAGAGGCTGTGGGGAGCTGGACCATCTCTGGTCCTGTACCACCTCAGCCAAGCCTTTTAATTTCTCACCACGCCAGCGGCAAGCCAGGCGGTGAGGATGGTAGCCAGCCCCGCGTGCCCCAAGCAGCATCTTCCCTTGCAGGAGGAGGCTTCAGCTCGCCCACCGCCCCCATCGTGCGGATGTTGAGGGTGAGAGGGGGTGGCCGGCACCATCCTTAACTCCCCTCTTCCAGCACAACCCTACAGATTACATGGGGGCAGAGGCGCGGGGCTGCCGCACGCTGGTCCGTGGCCACCCACGGGTCCTCCCCACTGGCCGTGCTGACCTTGGATGCTTCCCAGGGCCGGCAGCTCCTTGCTGCTGTGGGCCAGAGCGTGGCTGAGCTTTGGTGAGCGATGCTATCGGAGGCTGGTGCAAGGGCCGGCACTGCCAGCCGGTGACTTTGCCATTGCCTAAAATAAAATTGGAGGGGGGGCCAAACAAAAAGAAAAACAGAAAGCAAGCAGCCCGGCCGGATTAATAATTCAGGCTGGCAGGAGAACAAAACCCTCCAGAATCCACCTTCCATTATGTGCCCACAAACCACATAAAATGGAAAAAGAAAGAACAACAAAAAAGCCTGATGACCTTGAGCCTCAGCAGCAGCCCCAGATGCACAGGGGCGCGGGGCAGAGGGGACGGGGTGCAGGGACAGTCCCTCCGTGCCGGGGTCCGGTGCCTCCGGCTGACGGGGGCTGGGCAGGATGGGTGCTGAGGTGCCTCCGGCGAGGCAGGGTGCGGGGTGCTGTGCTCAGGGGTGGCCAGACCACACAAAACGCAGCCCAGACGGCCCCGAGCCCTCCCTGCGAAAAACGGTGTGGCAAAAATGTGCTAAATCCTCAAACTCAAACAAGGTTTGCCTGCCGCAAATTGCAGGGGAGATTTGGAAAGGAATTTGCTACCAGAAAAGCGGTCACAGGCTGGATGTTAAATATTTGGGATGGAGACCTCCAGGCACTTTTTAGCCCATGCCCGGGGCGGGAGGGGAATGCTTTCTTTAGCACTGAGCTGGGGCAGGGCTGTGTGGGACGGTAGGAAATAATTATAACCATAAACAGGTCGTTATAGCCCCCTTTCCAAAAGAAATCCCTTTGAAGGCTCTTTTCCCTCCACGCTTCTCTGCCCGGGACCTCACCGGCTGCCGGGGAAAAGCGCCCAGCATCACCGTGGTGCGGGGGGACCCAGCCCCATCCTTCCCCGTCTCCTCTTGGGCCTCCAACCTGCCCTGGCCAGGAAACCCTCGTGCTGGCGAAGCAAATGAAGCCATCTGTCCCCTCGATCTCCCCCTTGCTTCTTTTTTGTTGTTGTGGTGATGAGAAGTTGTTCAGAAGAAGCCCTCTGCTATCTGAAGTCTGCCTGGGCAGCCTAGGAAATGACGGAAGCGATAAATCCTGCTGCGGGAGACCCCCGCCGCCTTCCCCCACGGAGGAAGGGCAATATTTCCAGTCTTTGCCCCGGGGAGCCGTGGCAGAGCATCCCCGAGAAGCCGCCCAGGTTTAGGGTCTCTCACTGGGTGTCTCAGGGAGCAATGCTGCCTCGAAAGCCTTGTCCCATCCCCCTAAAAAAATCACCTCTGCTAGCCAAACAGCGATCTAAGCATTAAATGTGCTGCTTACACCGAGCCCGGGAGCGACGTTTCCTTGGTCTCCCCAAGCAGAGAAGCGAAGCATTTCTAGAACGGCCCCCTTCTCCCTCGCTCCATTTTGCATCTGTACTATCATCATTATTGTTTCATTTTTTTGCTAAATAAACCATCAGCGCAGTGTGGCTCCAAAGCACCGCTTCAGCCGCTGCTGTGGCAATTTATACTTCTGATTTTCTATTAAAAGCTTCCAGCATCTCCCCACGAAGGTGTTTTCCACGGAGGTGGGAAGGGGAAGGGGGATGGAGGGGTGTGGGACAGGAGCCCTGCCCGGCCGCGGAAGGCAGAGGCTCAGATGGAAATCGTTTTATCTTAATCCCACCCTGGAAAAACTCTCCTGCCTGCCCGGTTTCCATCTCTCGTGGTTTCGGAGCTGGTTTGTGCCCCGGCAGCAGCACGGGGAGGGTCTGGCCCTGCAAAATAGGGTGGTGGTTGTGGGGTGACCGATGCTGCGTCCTTCACTTGGCCAGGATATACATTTAAATGCGCTCTATAGGTCGTGAGATAAAGCCCAGATGAAGGTTACGTGTCTCTATTTCCCTGTCCCATCCTTCTGCAGTGGCGTTGCTGCAGTGACCCACAATAAATCCCCCCTCCCTAGGGCAGAAAGGGGAAAATCTCCATAAAACCACTTTTAACCCCAAAGAGGGGTGATGGTCCTGGCTCCCTAGCACTGGGCTTGCAGAGGAGTGGTGCTCCGGCGGCTCGGCCTGCCCTGGCGAGAAGGGACTGGAAATCCAATAGCTTTGGACAACAGGGGAATAAGCATTAATTGAGCTGTATTAATGAGCCGGCAGCCGGAAGGCAAAAGCTCTGAGCGTGGGAGCGGGGCGGCCCCAGGACGCTGAGCAGCATCGGGACGGGGACCCGACCAAACCTCCAGGCTGGGAAAGCAGCAAACACCCTGCTCTCTGAAAATCAACATATATATGTATATATATATATATATAAAAAAATATATAAATATATATATATAAAAAAAAGCACAGGCCTTGTAATGAAAAAGCTGTATGTGGTTTGAAATCCCCAGCTTGGCTCATGCCAAAGGAATTTCCAGGCCTGGTTTAGATCTGATTCAGCAAAGTTTTTATAGCGGCGCGGGGCGCTCGGGCAGGCTCTCCACGGAGAGCCCCTAGGTAGGAGAGGTTGGCATGTGAGCCCTGGGCTGCTTCTAGAGCCTTTATTTTTTTTTTCTCCAGCCTCATTCCTGCAGAAAAGGAGGCCGGTGCCTTCATGTGTGTGGCGTTTGTGGGTCTTACCCTGGCTTCTGCACAAGGTGGGGCACAGGATCAGGCCCCCAGGGTGACTGTGCTCCTGCAGGATTCGCGAAATTGCTGGCTGGGGTCAAGGAAAGGACTTTCACCAGGAGCACAACCCTATCTAGCCACCGGAGAATTGCCACAACCGCGTGGCTCCTCCTGGGACGGGGCAGTGGGAGAAACCCCCCCAGGAGTGAGTAAGGCAAATGAAACAAAGGGGAATGGTGCAAGTTGTGGTGTCCCAGTGCCCGGCACTGGAGATGATGGTTTCTTTAGGCAGAAGGAGGAAGAAAAATAAGCGTTGTGTTCAATTATCTCCCCTGTGAGTCACTCAGAGGGCTGGGAATTTTTTTTCCCTGGCTAAGACTTCCCAGAAATGGGTGAGCCGTCTTGTCTGGGAGTGGGGGGGTGTCTGTCCAGGGATGGGTGAAGCAAAGCCAGCCGTGTCCCAGGGGCTCCACGGGTCCCTCCAAAGCCAGCAAAAGCCCTAAAAGGCAGTGAGGGGGCTGGGGGTGTTCCCCACACCCATCCCCAGGGATCTGGAGACCCCCAAACCCCTCAGACACCCCTCCATCCTTCAGCTCCCTGCACCAGCCGCATTTAATCTCTCATTTAAATAAACCTTTTGCCTGCAGGGGCACGAGAGGAGGAACCAGAGAGGCCATCAGGGGCTTCAGAGCCCCTGCAAATCCTCCGTTGGGCATTAGGGTACTTCCACCCATGTATGGACCATCTGCAGCGAGCATCCCTCTCCTTCCCAGCATCCCAGACTTGCATCCCTCTGGCTGGGAGGGGATATGTGGGGATGACAGCACAGCCCCAAAACCCAGGGAGGGTTTTGCACGTGGAGATGCCGCCGCTTTGATCGGGCTCCTCAGAAGCTTGATTTAAAGCTTGCGAGCCTCTTCCGAAACGCTACTCAGCCTAATAATTTTTCAAGATAAAAGGAAAAAAAAACCAGTCCCCAAACCTTCCTCTTTACTCCCCGTTTTGAAGGTAAAGGCTTCGCCAGCTCGGCGGGGAGAGGATGCCCCGTGGCCAACGGCCCTGGCCCGGGGCCCCATCCAGCTTCCTCGCAGCGCCAGCACAACCCATGCATTACAGCAGCTCCTGAGTATGATTACACGCTCTCCCCCTCCCGCCCCTTCCTTTCCTAATTATACTCCATTTCAAGATTATTGCAGAACAATTGCATTATAGAAGACAGCTCCGATCTGGCATCAAGGAGCGCCTCTCCCCAACTGCGCAGCACCAAAGGTGCCGAGCCCCGGCGCGCGGCGCGGCGGCGGTAATGGAGCTTACCGCAAGCACTCAGGAAACGAGCTCTCATCGCCTCAGCTAACACACTTACGCGCTTTGAGTGCATCCTGAATTCCTGAATCTCTTCCCTCCTTTCAAAGGCCCGCGCTTGCCAAGAGCGCAGCCGGGATGGCGCGGGGTGGTGGCAAGGGGGAGGCTGAGCTGCACGGGTGTCGGACGGGCAATGGGGCAGCACCTTTCGCCTGTGGTAGGCATGGCACTCCTTTCTCTGTGCCCCAATGGGGACCTCACTCCCTTCTCCCCTTCCATTCTCCTCCTGTGAAGAGGAGGGAGCATCCCCATCCCACCCCAAGCGGGAGCTGCCCCCTCAGCGTGGCCACCGAGACCCTTTAGATTTGGAGCCACGACTTTCTTCACTACCTTGATCCACGATCCTTTTCGGCTGCTGCTGCCGCCGTCTACCTTCTGGTTCTTTCCCAAAGGCTGTCTTGAAACCCAGATAAATGGTGGCGTAAGCAGCAAGGCCCCAACCTTGCACAGAACTGCTCAGACACGCCGGAGAGCTTAGCCAGAGCCCGGCTCTTCTCTGCTTGCACAGCTCTGCCAAGAGCCCTGCCTACCTAAGCCAGGGATAACAGCACGCCTGTCTCCCGAGACGGAACACTTGTTCGCGCGTTGGCAAATGACGTGTGCACCTTGCCGTGCAGGCATTGCCCCTAGAACCATAGAATCACAGAATCATTTAGGTTGGAAAAGCCCTTTAAGATCCCCAAGCCCAACCTCTCCCCTAACCCTGCCATCCCACCACCAAACCCTGCCCCTAAGCACCTCCTCTGCCCGGCTTTTAAATCCCCCCAGGGGTGGGGACTCGACCCCTTCCCTGGGCAGCCCCTTCCTGTGCCTGACAGCCCTTGCAGGGAAGGAATTTTTCCCAACGTCCAACCTAAACCTGCCCTGGCACAACTTGAGGCCCTTTCCCCTCGTCCCATCACCCATGCCATGGGAGCAGAGACCGACCCCCCCTGGCTCCCCCCTCCTGTCAGGCAGTTGTAGGCAGCGATAAGGTCTCCCCTCAGCCTCCTCTTCTCCAGGCTCAACACCCACAGCTCCCCCAGACGCTCCCCAGCAGCCTGGGGCTCCAGACCCCTCCCCAGCTCCGTTGCCCTTCTCTGGACATGTCCCTCAGCCGCTGTTAATGTGCTGCATATAGGAACAACACGACTACCTCAGGTGAATGGTCCTCAGAGACAGGTCAAGCACATAGTATTTGGAGCCAGATCTGGAATATATTTTGGCTAGCAGCTGGGCTTATCAGTGTCGCAGCTGGACGAGTCGTTGTCACAAGTCTTATGACAAATGCTGACCTAGTCTGAATGTGAAAATCTGAAAAGGATCCAAGAACAAGGCCACCTTCAAGCTTGGATGAGGTCCGGGTTCAGCATCATCCCTTCTGTTCCCATGTAAAGGGCTGAGCAAGGGCCGGTGCATCCTTGGGGCCTCTGCGCTGAGCGGGATGCTCCTGCAGGGAAAAGCTCCTTCAGGCAGAGTAGAGGCAAATCCAGGCTTAATACCCCCTGTTTGGAGATGAGGGAGTTTGGGGGACTTGGGGACGGCCATGACAGCAAGAGCCAAGCTCAGGCTGAAGCTCTCCACCCCAAAAATATGATGATGTCAGGTGGACAACGTACCATTTTAGAGTTGGTAGAGAAGAGCAGATGGAAATGCATTAAGATTAAGTCATGGTACCCAACTGAGCAGCCGTCGCGGTCTCTGCAAAGCCACGTATCACTGCCCCACTTTGCAGCTGGGGAAACTGAGGCAGGAGCAGGCAGGGACTTGTCCTAGATCACCCTGCAAACCCATCTTCTCCCACTGTTCATGTGACATGTTCATGTCTATGCCTCACCCTTCCAACCAGAGCCGTTTCACACCCTTGGGTCCCACTACAGCCAGCAATGCCAAGCAATGATGATTTATTATTATTATTATTACTCCTGCTATTATTATTGCTGCCTAGATAATCCCCTGTCAGAATATAAATGTGACTCCCCTTCCAGCATGAGAGTGTCCTGCTTAATGATGTTGTTTTCCTCTCGCCGCTACCTTCAGCTCTGACATATTGAACATTAATGGCACCGGGAGAGCTTCGGCTGCTCTGCTTCTTCAGAAGACGGGTCATTACACCATCAGCCACCCCGGTACGAGCAACGCTCTTCCCTCCTCCTTTATTAAGATTTGCCTCTCCTCGATTAAATTAGCCGCATGTTGAATGCCTCGCTTCCGTGGGAGGGATGGATGCGTCCATTATCGCCTATTCCCTCTGAAAAGGATGGGGGGGAAGGGGGAATACAACGCGGCCCGGGATAATTGAATGAAAATTTAATGAGCACTTGCGAGAATACGTTAAGAGAAACGCCAATCGATAGAAAACTGATTTCCTGTTTTTAACACCAAATGGACTCGTGCTGGAGAAGTCATCCCCCTCCGCCCGTGGCAGAAGTGACGGGAAAGGCTAAAGCGGCCGGCCTGCCCCGCCGGCAAACATGGCTTTGAATGGGGGACTTGGAGGCAGAATTAAATTAATCACATTGTTAATCATTTTGCAAATGAATACCTCGCCTGTGCTTAACTGCCCTCTTACTCCAGGCGGAGCGGGGTGGCTATCGTATGAGGAAGAATAGCCATTGACCACGGAAGAACAGGGATGGAGGCTCGGCTGCCCCTACCACCCACCTTTGTTTCTCACCTAGGTTTAAGTGTTGGGCACTACGTGGGTATGGGAAGCCTGACCCGCGCAGCCATCCCACAGCGAGGATGCAGATGGCCCTGCTGCCCCCAAAGCTCTCGCAAGAGCATCTCGCCCAGCCCCCCCCCATGCCCCACACACCTCCCGCCCCAGAGACACCATGGAGGGACAGCCTTTCCTATTCCGTAATTGCCTCCCTGGCTGACCTCGGGTATGTCTCAGAGTGAGATTTTCAGAGGAAGACCATGCCAAGTTTGCAAAGAGCAGCGTGCGTCCCAGCCAGGTTTTCCCAAGGCACCTTGGCTCTGCCAGCCTGGATTTTCCTGGGAGCTCAGCCCAGCGCCTTCCCCGGCTCAAAGCCTCGCCGGCAGCTGAGCCCTTGATGAAATGCAATGCTTTCGCTCTTGGGGCCAAAGGCATCTTCTGTGGTGCTCCCACGGAGGTCACCAGAGCTGCTCCAGATTCGGTCCTGAGGGTAAACTCTTAGTAGAACAGGTCAATGAAATAAATCTACCCAGAACGAGTAGGGATTGCAGAGCTCTGCCTGCTGCCGTTGGAAAGTGCTTTTCATCCTCTTGATGAGAAAGCAGGAGGTTGCACAAAACCTTTGCTTCGTTAACTAAAACCGTCCATGCACGGGGCTGCGGGGCACCTCCCCACCAGCCCTGCCTGCAGCAGGGCACGCTCCACTGTTGCTTGCTCCTGCAAATCGAGATCCTCAGGCGACTTTTCCACTTTTTATTACCATCTTGCCAGAAAGAAAGAATTTGTCCAGCTGTCCTGGCAGAAGCCAGGAGTAACCTGGCCGCCCCAGGGCCATGAGGGCTGTCCCCGCGTCCCCAGATGGCCCCGGAGCGGAGCGGGGACATGCTGATGCTCTCATGCGCACGTCCGCCCTGCTCAACCTACAGACCATGCCCAGCTCACGTCTGAGGTCCACCATGCCCCAGGAAGCCTGGTTTCACCCCAAATGCCACGAGCAGGCAGGGTGGTGGGGCGATCCCCACGCCCCCCCCAACCCTCCCGCAGCCGCCCCGCACAAAGCAGCTCATTCTCGGCAGCTTCCAGCACCGCTCTGCAGCAGTAAATATTACATTAGCTGCGGTGGGCCGGGGCTCCGGGCCCTCCTCCAGCTTGGCAGCTCCCCTCGGCTGGCCGGCAGAAGAAGCACGGATTTATGCGAGCTGGGCGCAGAGCAGCAAAGGGCAGAAAGCAGCGCCGGGGGAAGTGAGAAACGTGGGCGTGTGGCAATTGCCGGGCAGTGATGGCTTATCTCCATCCTGCTTTCTAAGCTGCGACGGTTGACAAAACCCTTGTGCAACACGTGGCTCCAGCAGAGTTAAAATTTTCCTCTTGTTGTGGGGGGGGAAGAAAAATAAAGTGAATTTTTAGACTGAAGCATTTGGGAATCAAAGCCGAAAAGCTTCCAGCATTGATTTGAAAAGGGCTTTTCCACTCCCAGACGATGCTCTGGGGTTTTGCTGTCATGATTTTGAAACTTTCTGGAATTTGTCGGGTTTTGTTTCTGCTTGCTGGGAAAGGTCATGGCTTCCCGGGCAGGGAGGGAGAGCTCCGCTTTCCGACACAGCCCTCCGCTCCCAGCCTGCCCCGTCATTTGGGAGCCTGGCTGCCCGCGCTCGCCCGCAGCCCGCTGTGGAGGCGTGGGGCAGAGGGAACCCGAGAAGACGAGACGGAGGCATTAATAGATCACCCCACCAACAAAATCCGCAGGCAAAGGCCAAAAATAGTGGGATAAAATAAATCCGAGGTGGTCCTTCTAAAACTGCCTCGCTAAGTTCCCGGTCCTGACTCCGGCGTTTCCCTCCGTTCTGCGCACAACAGGCCTTTTGTTAAATTTCACATCCTGAAAGAATTTAATAGCATTTTTATTTTTAATCCATCACATGTGTTTTGTTTGGACTAATCCAACGGGGCTCCGCTCACAAGCAGCTCTTTCCAACATCACTAAATTTCTCATGACTTAACCTGTTGACAAGCCCGGGACGTGTTCGTCCCTCGTTATATGAGCATCATTAGGTGCACGAGGACCCCGCAGCCCAGCGAGCGGATGGGGTGGTCAGGGTGTTTTGCTGAGGACAGGAGGAGAAGTGGAGCCCAGCTTCGGAGGTGAAGTTGTCCCCCCTTTCTTTTTGGGGGGACCGCTCAGCAGCTTGTAGTGATTTTGCATAGACCTGTGCTTCTGCGAACCAGACCATCTCACCTATAAAGCGGGGTTTTGCTGGGGAGGAACCAGTGTTCCCATCGCTGGGCCAAAGGACTGAGCTTGGGACTATTGGGAGCAGCAGCATTAATGTCCCTTAATTGCCGTAATTCAAACAAGCCCTGCGGCGGGGTGCAGCCGGGCAATGAATCAGCCCCCGTGCCACCAGCCAAGGGCCAGTACGTGGCCACGATGCATTCAAGCACGGGCTTAACTTTAAGCCTGGGCTGAAGACTGCCTCCGCTCAAAAAAGTGTTTGCTCCTGGGGCGAGGGGGTCTCAGGTCCTGTTGCTTCCCCCCGGGGCGCGGGCAGGAGGCAGGCTCAGGCGCTGGGCTGCACTGCGGGCGTGAATTGCGTCGGCGGGGTTATAAAAGGGGCCGGGAGCCTCTGCGGGCGCCCAGCCTGCCTTCAGGCTCCGCGCGCTGCGGATGCGCCTTTGAGCACATCTGGATCCTCTAAGAATTTGGGCCGTGGAGAAAACGCGCCGGCGCGAGCTGACACCCCCGTGAAGCGCCTTTGTGCGATCCCTCAGAAGTGCCCGATTCCCAATCTGCGGATTGCCGCGCTAATGAACTCCAGACCCTGCTTTCAACATCAGATATGTTTCAGCGTGCTTGCTCCAGAAGACGTCCCTCTCCCCCCGCTCAGCCCCGAGCGGGACGCGGGCAGCGTGTCGGCAGGCAGGGCTGGGCTGGCAGGGCACGGGGGGCCAGGGCTGCCCCCCCCGGAGAGCAGCGTCCCCAGGCTCAGGCTGGATGGCGGCTTCCAGGGGACAACAGCACAGCGAGAAACCTCACTGCAGACACCCCTTGCTCGAGAGAAGCCCGGGCCAAGAAGCCGACAGCAGGTTTTCCGGCTGCGGGGCTCAGCCATCAGCCTCTGGCGCGGCCACGGCCAGGATGCCTGGCTGCCCCTTGGGTCGCCTCTGCGTGCCAAGCTCTCCTGGGGTTTGATTTTAGCTGGGAGTTTTTAAGGGGCACCAGATTGTCCTGGGATGGTTTCAGGTGATCATTTGGTTTAAATCCAAGCTAGCAAGGCTGGTTATCACGGCACGTCCTCTCCTGGGAGGGCAGCCAGCTGCTGATCGAGGCTGCAAATGGAGTGGGTGTGCTTTATGGAAAACCATTTTTTTGAGCTGCTCAGTGACAAACCACTGGATTTTCCTCCTCCCTGTTGCTGACGGCAGCCCAGGGTGCTGGGCACAAGGCTGCCCCGGCCATGGGAGGCCATGGCTCTGCAGGAGCTCGCTGGGCTTGGGGGCCAGTTGGGTTTGGAGCATTGCGGAGAGCTGCCATCTCCAGCTACCAGGGTCTGGAGCTTTGGTTTGGTCAACATATGAAACCAAAGGCAGGAGAAGCTCCCATGTGCTCAAGTTTGGGCTGTAATCCAAGGCAGGCTTGGGGAGACCTTCTGTTTCAAAGACACCAGACCCACTGAGGGCAAACCAAGGCCATCGGGACTCCTGGGAATGTGCCTGCTGAAAGGGGTGGCAGGACGTGTCCCCACAGGGAGCAAGGGACGAGGGACAGGGGCTTTTCCCATCCACCAGCCGTTAAATGGAGCAGCTCTGTGGGCCTTTTGGGAGGTCTGGAAGGATGCCTTTGCCCAGAGGTCCTGCAGCAGTCACCTGGGGACACCCTGCATTTATTTATCCCCCTCCACAAAATGCCCAAGCAACTCATGCCAAACCACCATGGCCCCTTCATTAAATCAACATCAGCTCTGGCGTGGCAGGGCTTTGAGACCGCCCGGTAGATCAGCTCAGGGGTGGGTTCTGTGTTCGGGTTTTTTTGATACCAGAGTCAAAATTCATCATCTGACAAATCCAGGCTTTGTCACAGATTTGCAATAAAGCCCCAAACCGGAGGAAAATTCTGTGCTGGGTGGAGTCCAGTAGTGCCGCATCACACACAGATCATGTTCAACTCGTGGATTTATTTTGTCCCCAGGAACTGGATCCCTCGGAGCTGGCTCCCGGGCTGGGCCAGCAGAAACCCTGGCCACTCCCTGAGAATAAACCTGGCTGGATAAACTGTGAAGAACCAGGAGACAAACATCCCATTCACCAGCTCTCCTGGAAAAGTCATTGGGATAAAAGCCCTTGCCAAAGCCACTGCAACAAAGCCATCTCTCTCTGGCACACCAGAGCGGGCAAGGATGAGCCCCGGGGTTGGGGCTGAGCCGGGGAGGAGACAGGGGCAGTACAGCTCAGCGGGGCTGTCGGTTTGCTGTGTGGCCGTGGGAAACCTCTTAGCTTGGTGCTAATCTCAACGTGCTGCTTCGGCCCCTTGCCTGCAGGAAAGGACAGCCGCGCTCCTGCACCGGGGAGTTTCGAGGACAAACTGAGGCTTTGTGCGTAAAAGCAGACTTTAGTGTGGGAGAAAAGGGACTGAAGAATTGCTGGTAGGAAACAGAAAGGGAACTGAGGATGCTTTGTGTCCAGGCGGGCCTGCCCAAATCGCACTGGGGATGTAATGCTGGGAACATACTGCAAGCACGTTGGAGAGAGATGAGTTGTGCTGGTGGGCTTGTTGTGGGACAGAACCCCACTCAGCCCTTTTCCTGCTTTGCAAAGGAGAGCTCCCACCCATGCAGGCACCCCCGTGCCCATGTGTATCCCTGCACCCCTCTGCACCCCTGCTCCTATGTGCACCCTGTGCCTGTGCACACCCCTGCACCCATGTGTACCCCTGCAGCCATGTGCACCCCTGCTCCTATGTGCACCCCGCGCCCGTGCACAGCCCTTGCACCCTGCCCATGTGCACCCCTGCTCCTATGTGCGCCCCGCGCCCGTGCACAGCCCCGTGCCCACGCACACCCCTTGCACCCATGTGCACCCCTGTGCCCACGCATCCCCCCATGCCCAGCCCACACGCTGGGACCCACCTCTCACCAATGCAGTGACCCCATGCCTGGTTTTTGTGGGGTGATTTTCCACTTAAACCACTTACTCAGCCCAGATCCTGAACTACTGCAGACCCAGGCCTGGCCTAACCTGGTTCAGCTAACCCAGCTCAGCCAGTCTAATTTAACAGCACCCATTTTTAGAAGGAAAGGGTCACTTCCATACCAGTCTGGAGCTGCCCTGGTCTGTCCACCCTGGGCAGGAAGTTCCACGCAGGGCAAGAAGGGATGTGGTCCGGGGCGGGATGCTGCCAGGGATGCTGCGCTCCATCGCTCACCGGCTCTGCCCTTCGTTGTATCTGAAATAATAAATTCCTCACCCAGGGAGAAGCATCCCCAAAAGGCATCCAACCCACCGCTGCCTTTCCTACCGGAAAACCCCCGTCCCGCGAGCAGAGCCCACTCAGGTGCGGCCTCGGTGGCGGAGCATCCTGTGGAGGAAGTATGGAATCCAGATGCCAGGAATAGGCTTTGGTTTGCTTTAAATATAAGGCATCCGAAAAAGTCCAAGCAGAGAGACTATTTATTGATTTTAATGAAAATAATATGTTGCCTTGAATGAGGATGTTAATTAAAAGGCACCCGCTGCTGTTTATCGCTGGCTGAGTCTCTGGCAGCAGTAAAGAGAGAAACGAGTCGGGTAGCTCATGCCAAAACCTCCCTGCGGGGAAGGTGCCGGGAGCGGGATGCGAGGCCGGAGTGTTCCCACTCCTTTCTGCTCGGAGGGAGCAGCTCCGAAAATAAACTCTTGTTGAAAGGCGGGCCTGGCGAGCCCTGCTGCTGGAAAAGGGGGGCTGAAGCTCCTGGTGCAGCCCACCCCAGCTCTGCTCCGGCCAGCCCAGTGTGGGCAAATCCCGCCCCAGCTCCCCTGTTTACTTAATAATAATTTCACACAATAGCATCCTTTATATAGATAGATTTTTTTTGTTGTTTTTCTTCTCCTCGTTATGCATGAGACCACTACACAGACAAAGAGGCACCATGCGCATAAAAACTTGCTACATCTTGCCTAGAGGCAGCAAATTTAAAAGCAAAATTGAATTCTTAAGGCCCCATGGAAAGTCACTGAACCTGCCGTGCAAGGTCTGCTGGCACAAAGGCGGGGACGCTAAATAAAACCCCCTGGGTGAATGCTATATTTTTTAAAACCCCCTGGGTGAATGCTCTGTTTTTTCTGATGGAGATCCAGCACACAAAGGCACCCAGCTCAGAAGCGGGGTAGAGCTTCCGAGGTGGTTTTTTTTGTCTGGAAAAGAAAGATGGGTTTTGGCTGGTGAAGCGCCCCGCTCGCTTGCTGGTTGCTCCCCTGCTGGGTCTCCTGCTCATCCCCCATTTCTGGCCCTGCCCGGCACCTCCTCCCTCCACAACGCCCTCTTGGGACTTTGGAGGGTTTGTAAGATGATTTTCCCCCGCAGCCCCCCGCAACACTTGAGCATCGCCCTCGCGTTGTAATGACCGGTGATGGGTCAAACGCCGCTCCTGGCGCGAGATGCAGAGTCCGCTCCCATCCCTCAAAGACCTTTGCTTTCCTTTCAACCTTCCTTTTCCCCCACCTTGTGCAACCCACCTACGCACCCCAAAAAACCCCAACTTCCACTGCAGGAAGGGGGTGTTTGAGCACAGAACTGGGCTCCTCGGCTGCCTGCAGAAGGGCTCCCAGCCCTGCGCACACCCCAGCTCTCTCCAGGAACGTGGGCTGAAGCTGAGGATGCCAAAATCTATAGAGAAAATACATTGGGTTGCTTTATTAAGCAATAATCTATTAAGACCGACTCTGTGGGCTTTGGCCTACTTAATATGGAGCTTGGGGCTAAAAGCACTGTCAAAGCCAAGATCAACCCATTACTGGAGGTAATTCCTATAATTTTCTATTAGATTACTGCTATGAGATGTTCAGAAGCCTTCCAGAGGCTTTTGAAGTATCTCAGCTTCTTTCCGCTCTCCCTTTCGGTGCTAACTCTCGTGCAGCCCATCTGCTGCTGCTCTTTTTGGGGGGTACCCCATGTCCCCCCCACACCCGTGCATGGGGGAGACGGGGGCAGGCAGGGATGTGCCCAACGTGCCCGCGCAGAGGTGGAGCCCGGGGTCCGTGCCGTCAAAGCGTAAACGGTGCTCTGGGGGACTTTGCAGCCAACGATTAGACATGTTTACTCTTGTATTCGCCAAATGTGCCTTCCCGAGCTCCCAGTAAACAACCCCCAGATCCACCTCTCCTCCACAGAGAGCTCCCAGGGCAGATCCTGACCTCCCCGAGGCTCGTGGCGGGGATGGCCACCTTACCCCAATCCATGACAGCAGGACACCCAGGTCTTGCCCATTGGATGGGGGTGAGTTTGTGTAGATGGGGAAGAAAGAAAGAGCGCGGCCATTCACCTGTATCGACCCCATTTCTTGCCAGGCTCAGCCACATCAAAGAGCCCGTGCGGATTACTCAAAATTCAAGTCAAGCTGCGTGCGGCGGCGGGCGGGCAGGCAGGCTTCGCAGGGCCGGTCTCGCAGCCTGCCCACGGGCACGCTGAAAACAAATGCATTGAAACATTTGGTTAGAAAATGGTTTGAGTTTCTTGGGGTTTGTTTTTGGGGTTGGGTTTTTTTTTTTTTTCTTTTTTCTTTCTTTTTTTCCCCTGGGTCTGCAAGGAGAGGGTGAGTCATCTCCCAGCTTTCCTCAATGAGAGATCTAAAGGACTTTAAAAAAAAAAAAAAAAAGACAAACCAAAACATGTCTGTTGTTTTAATCACGGCTCGGTTGCACAAGACATAGCTGGTCTGGGCTGTGATGCAACCGGGTCTCTTCTTCCAAGTCACACACGCGGATTTTTATGTTTCTTCTGAGATCCTCTACCAGTCTGGCAAAGCTGCTCTGCATGCACCCCCAGGCCCCCCCAGGGACCTCCCGTCCCCTACGTCAGGCAGCACATAACGTCGGGCCATGATAAGCAGGGCTTCTTGCCTTACTGTGTTCCTCTCCGGCACGGAACAAGGCAGTTGTTATTCTTATTTGAGCAAGCAGCCGTTGCCATCCACTGCCCAGCAAAGCAATGGTGCTGCTGTGCGTTAGCACCCAGAGTGCCCATCAGTTCAGGAGCCGGTGCCCCGGGGCTGCACGTGCCGGTGGCCAAAGGCAGCCAAACGCAGCCGGCCGCCTCCTCTGGCTGAGCCCTCGCTGCGCAAATGCATCCGTACGCACGCCAGGAAGGTTGAGCCGTGGTTCATTTCGCCCGTGGGATGGTGGCGAGCTGCAGCCCAGGGGATTTCTGATATAAAATAACAATCGGTCTTCAGCCAGGGCTAAAGCCCAGCCAGAGAGCAGGGCACACCGGGGAGTACGGGAGGAGGCAGCGTGGTTTGCCTGCTCTGGGAGCGCTCCGGTGCAAAGCGCAGCAGCAATGGGCTCCGGGGCTCACTGCGGAGCCTGCGAAGGCAGGCAGCTCCGGGAGCCTGGCACGAGGACGCTGGAGCAGAGGGCAGAGCTGTTTTCTCCTGCCACGGCTAAGCCCAGGCAGCTCCGTATGCAGAGTTGGGTTTTTTTCCCCCTTTGCATTCAATGCAAAAAGGGAGTTTACAACCCCAGCCTGATGCATGTTTCCCCCTCCCCTCCAAAAAAAAAATAGTCCCCCCCCAAGCTGAGGAGTGAATGGGCATATTTATGGACTGAGAGGACACCAGCCACACTGTTATTAATGTTTGTTTTCTGATGAGCACCGCTGGCTTTTCCACAATATAAATCAGCTGTTGGGTTGCGTTCTGCTGAGAGTTTGGGTTTTTGATCTGAAGGTGATATTTCCATTGCTGGGAAACACCTGGAAAAGGCTTGTGTCCCGCGGAAAATCATGCTGGGCTCTTCCCGTCTGTTGTTGGGATTGTTCACCATGTGTTATCATTTAGAGACGAGCTCTTTTCATTTGGCGAGGCAGGAAAAGCAGTTGGAAAACATCGCAGGTGGGAGTGACCAGTGGAGCCTTTTCCTCTCCTTCCCTGCATCCCGTGTCTTCTGGGGAAAACAGGGCACCCACCTAACGTAGGCTCCTCCGTTACGTGCTTCATGTTAGACAGCCCGGATCCAGCCCGTGAGCCTTCAGAGAGCAGATGCTGGTCACCCAAAAGGAGCGTGAGCCACCCAGTTAGCTCCAGCAGGCACCAGCTCGGAAAGCTGCTGGGAAGTGTGGGGAAGACCTCGCCAGCCCCCTCCCTCTCCCCGCGATGGGCTCGAGCTCTTACTCCAGAGAAATTCCCACCTTCTCTTGAAAAGCGTGAGTTTTCAATGCCTCCAAACAGCAGCTCTCAAAATGTGGCTCTCTACAAAGCATGGAAAACGTAGCCCTGGATTTATTGTGAAAAATGTACATTATAAAAATATCAGACCTGTTTGTCGTATTATATGTATTTTCCAGACAACAGCTTTCCTTCAAACACAAGGCTAACCCTACTTACATGGGCACCCATTTCCCTCGTACCAAACTTGGAGCTTCCCGTACTCAAGGGGAAAATGAAGCCTTGAATCCTCCCTGGGGGCTGTGCAGCCCCCAGGGTGTCCCCTCAGGGGTCCTGCCCTCCCATGCAGCAGGGCATGGGCTTGGGTGCAGGGTCCCAGGGGCAGGCAGGCTGGCAGTAAGCCCCTCGGCATGTCCCAGGGCCACATCCAGCTCCACAAGGGAGCTACAACAGCCCCATTTTACAGATGGGGCCACTGAGGCCAAAGTGAATGGGGGTGGGAAGGGAGGCAGGACATGGTGGCTGGCCAGGGTCCCTTTGGGAAGAGGGAGGTGGGCAGCAGGAGGGTGGCCCATGGGTTTGGTTTCTGAGGGGTAGGCAGGACCCCCTCCCGACCCCGGGAAACAGCGTGGGGAAGGGCTCATCCCAGCCAGCTGTGGAGCCCCACACCTGAGGAGCATCAGGCAGTTGCCCACTGGACTATGAAAGGCTGCAGCCAGGTGCAGTCTGTGCTTGTAGGGGTGTTTATAGTGCTGCTGTGAAGGGAAGGGGCTTGTGTATCTGATTTCAGGCTGAGAAGCTTGAGACTCTGCTCCCTGCAGAAAGGGAAGAAATGCTGAAAAGCAGGTAACAATGAAGTAGTGGTGTGGTGCTGCTTCTTCTGGGGTGTTCTGCTCTGTGGGGCTGTGATGTGAGCCTGGGTGGGAAAGCAAGGAGTGGAGAGATGCTAAAGCAAGGGGTGTCTCCTGGAAAAAAAGAAGTTGGGGCTCTTGGTAACTGCAGGAGTTGCTTATGGATCTCAGAGGGAGGATTTTCTTTCTGGTCCAGAAGCCTGGAGGTAGTGATGGAGCGGTCTGAGGAGCCCCCAGGGTCTGTGTGTGGAGATGAGTTACATGTATCTCTGCCCTGTGGTCTTTTAGCAATGTGCTGTTTGATTGCAGGGCTGAGCAGGGCCTGGAAGCATGAATGCAAGGGTGTGTGTCTGTGTGTGTACAGAGAGGTTTGGAAACCAGAGGGCAGCTCTCTGCTGGCTGGTGTCGCCCAGTGCTGAACCATGGGCTCTGACAGAGAAGCTTTGGTGGAAAGAGCATGAGATGCTGCATGAAAGGGCTGGGGTAAAACCTTTTGATCCTGAATCCAACATGGGAGTAAATGCATTGGCAGACTCTCAGATGAGATTTGTGGGGGTTCTGAGAGCCACAAGCCCTGTGGGTTATCAAACACCTCTTTGACCTCCACTCTGGCTGTGGAGGAGGACCAGGCATGCATCTTCCTCTTCGTGTGGTGAGCCACACGTGCCACTGCACCATGTGCTCGCCAGTGGCACTGAGTTGAGTGGACATGCCCTTGCAGGAAGGCTGCGTGTCTTACAGCAAGGTAGGAGAGTAAAGAGCATACACAGCTATATGGTCTCTCCTGCTAAATGTCGTAGATGGTGCAGGTGGTCTCCCCGTGTGTGCTGCTGGGTGCTTTGGGACAGGAGGACTGAGCAGCCACTGCTACAGGGGGGTTTGTTTGGGAGGGTGTCCTGGTTTTGGCTGCAATAGAGTTAATTTTCTTCCCAGTAGCTGGCATAATGCTGTGTTTTGGATTTAGGATGAGAAGAATGTTGGTAACATCCTGATGGTTTAGTTGTTGCTGAGCAGTGCTTACACCAGGCAAGGACTTTTCAGCTTCCCATGCTCTGCCAGGGGCACAAGAAGCTGGGGGGTCACAGCCAGGACAGCTGACCCCAACTGGCCACAGGGCTATTCCATACCATATGGCATCATGCCCAGTATAGAAAATGGGGGAGTTGGCCAGGGGGCAGCGATTGCTGCTTGGGGCTGGGCTGGGCATTGGTCAGCAGGTAGTGAGCAATTGCATTGTGCATCACTTGTTTTGTATATTCTGTTATTATTCTTTTCCTCTGCTGTTTTATTAAACCTTCTTTATGTCAACCTGCGGGTTTTACTTCTTCCCAGTTCTCCCCCCCTTTCCACTGGGGAGGGGGAGAGCGAGTGAATGGCTGGGTGGTGTTCAGCTGCCTGCTGGGTTAAACCATAGCAGGGGTATTGAGGGCAAAAACCCCTGAATATTCCCCTGATAGGCCATTTGGGAGTTAGCCCAACTTGCCCCTTGCATGCTGGAAAGGGCAGAGAAAAAGTTGAGGCTCTGCTTGACCCCAGCACTGGCTCCACAGGGCTGGCGCACCGGGGAGAGGGTCCTTGCGCAGCCCACAGGGCGCCCAGGAGGGACGCAGTTGCTGCTGGCTGAAACAAATCTGCCAAAAGGGCTGAGGAGGCCCAAGCAGCATTAGCTGTGGTTATTTTTGATGGCAGGCCTTGATCTGAATACAACCACCACCACAGCAGCAGGAAGGTGAGGAGCTGTGGTAGTAGATCTAGAGAGTGATGCCCCCCATGTTGCTCCTTGTGCCTGCTGCCCGCCAGGAGCTCGGCTCTTCTCTGCCTGGTCCTTGCAGCCCGCTGCACCCTGCAAAAGGGCTCCGGTCCCGTCTGGGCACAGCCACTGCTGTAAGATCTGCAGGGCTAGGTGCCCGGGCTTGGTTAGTCCTCCCCCTGCCGAGAGCTGCACTGGCACCCTCCTAGAAAGCATGAGGCTTTCTAACTCAGAATAAGCTGTTTCCAGCGTAAATCCTACCCAGGGCTGGCATGGGAACCAAGCATGCACAGAGGGAGTGCGGTGGCCCTGACTGCCTGAGGGAATTGGGTTGAGAGCTGGGCAGCTTGTGACTCGAGCGTGGGGCCACCCTCCCAGTCGTCCCTGTGTGCCCTGAAAGCAGGCAGGGAGGCTTGGGAAGCACCAGGAGGAATGGCCTTGGTGTTCCCACTCTGTGCCCTAGCTGGGCCCTCCTCCTAATTTAAAGCAGGCCACAATTATGTGAATGGTGAAATCCTGGTGGTGCCCTCCTGGAAGGGCAGGAGCTGTTGGGAAGTCCTGGCACGCTCGCCGTGGGGAGGGAAGCAATGCAGGACCTGGTACGCTGGCCCAGTGCCACCAGTGGATCCTCTTCAGCTGGCTTTGTCCCAGCTGGGGCCAGCCACGAGGAATCACGCTACCAGGGCACAGTGTCTGGCACTGGGTGTGTAGCTCCCCGCTGCTGGCCTTGCCAGGTGAAGGTGCCCCATGGAGGCAGAAGAGGAAGAAGGAGTGTATTTGCATGCTGCGGCTACACCCTGCCTTAACCAAATTACCAGCAGATGAGCACAGGCACACCGCCTGCCTGTTCCCTAATTTATGGCAGCAGAAGCAGGGAGGGGAAGGTGAGGGGGAGTAGGGGAGGGAGCAGCAAACATGGCCATTATACATGCAAATACAGTACTTCTGGTTCTCTAGTGCTTTCCCTCGGAGCACCCCTGTGTATTTTCCCACCGCTAACAAACCGGTCGTTATTCTGCACGTTTCAGGGTGCAAAGGGCTTGGTGGCGAGAAGGGCAGCTCCTGCCACCCTGCCCCTGCTGCAGGTGTTGGCAGTGCCTCCCTGGCCCTGCCCGGGGCTGCATGTGGGGCCGGTGCCCCCACCCGCCTGCGTGGCCGCGTGGGAACCTTGGGGCTCACGGGCTGGCCCGAGGCCACGCACAGCGTCTGGGATGGAGAACAAGGCTGGCGCTTTACCTCCCTGCCAAATGGAGCAGACTTCCTCCTTGGAGTATTTACCATTTTTTCCAAGGTAGCTTCCCATGGGGACAAGCCAAGCAGAAACACCCATGGGGCTGGCTGTGGGCGCTGGGGAGGTGTCCTCCCCATTTACCTGGTGGAGCCGCTGCCTCTGAGGAGCCTGGCTACGAAACGGGGGATGCACCGACCCCCTCCTTGCTCTAGAGCCCTTTAGGAAGGCACACATCAGCCTTGGGACCTCTGGCTTTAGGTCAATTCTGTTGGAGGGGCTGAGGTTTAGCCTGTCCCTGCAAATGGGGGGCAAACCTGCCAAGCAACTTTGGTATTAAAGCAGCTGGTCTGGGCTGAAGCAGCAGGAGAGCAGGATCAGTCCGTCTGCAGCTCCTCCAGGAAGGCTCTGTAAGGAAGCGGTCCTCTGTGCATAGCAGGAATGGAAACAACAGCCCTCAAGCCTGACCCCAGCCAATTGTTTGCAGCGAAGAGGGCTGGGGAGGCAATTAATAATGTTTAAACGAAAGAAATAAAAAAAGCAATACTGTATCTAGAAATTCTTCTGAGGGCCAGAGCCGTGACAGAAAGATATATGCTTTAGCATTTCTGTCAGAATAAATGACCCTCCTGAGAGAAGGATTTTTTGAGGCTTTTTCTGCCCCACTGGCCATAATTTAAGAAATGCATTACCACTAAAAATCACTAATTTTAGCCAGTAGATGAGTTGCAAAGGGTCATGTTTTTCCTCATATGCTGGAAGGACAGGGGATATGTCATTAAAGAGCCATAATGCAAACAGTTTCTGATGAGAGGAGCACATCGTCAGTGTTTCTCCAATTAGGCGTGGGCATCAAGTTCCCCGGCACATAAAGGGGCTGTTAGCAAACCTTCGCCTCCTCTGCTGGGAGCAGAGGAGTGGGCTGGGAAAAGGCTGCCCATCTCTTCGGAGCCGCTGTGAAGTTTCTCAGCAAGAGCTGACTTTTCTACTTGAGCTGTCAGCGTGTTCCAGCCCTGCCATGAAGGGACCCCCTCTAAGAACAAGACAAGAGGGGGTTTTTCACGTCTCCTTCCAGAGCTTGCCCTTGCAGAGGAGCTGTGCGGTGCTGGTTTTTCTATGCTGTGGATGCTTCCCCCAAGACGTGACCCCAGACCACCAAATTCATTTTGCAGAGACCACCAAAGGGCCATCTGAGATCAATTAGCTTGTCATTACTCATCCCCATCAGATCTGAACTGCTGACCTACAAGTGAAAGTCCATATTTTTGTCTCCCAGCAATGTGCAGACCCATCCAGCTATCTAATGAGAAGAGCTTCCTCTGCACACAAAGCCGAGGAGGTCACGCTCTGGACGTCTGTTGCCTGCTCTGATTAGCTTGAGCCCAAGGACTGAGTTGAGCCTAGCTTGATGAAGAGGTAGCAGTGACAACAGGCCGCTGACTGGAGGAGCATGGCTCCCATTAGTGGCAATTTCAAACCGTTTTAGAACTTGAAATGCCATTTTAAGTTTGCATTTGAATGGTTGTGTGGTTATTTTAAACGGCTATTCATAACTAGTTAGCAGCTGAAATTATAGCCTTATTTATTGAAGATACTAAATATGCAGTCTGGAGGCAGTATTTATTGGGTCGTGTGTATTGAAAGTTTATTATTTAGACGAGGATATTTAACATGGAAGGAGAGGTAGCCCTTTTAATTAAAGGAGCATGAACTTGACTGAAGCATTTGCTGCCTGAAAAGGCTGTAATTACTGCACATGATTCAAGTCTTCATTTAAATTTAAAAGATTCACAACCCCTTTCCTCATTTAAATTTATGTGTTCTTGCATACCTGTTTTCCAGTAGCGTATAGGGATACATACATTAGTCCAAACATAGCGTTAGTCTGAACTTTGAATTATTTCAGGATGGCTGGGAGGCACCTGTGGGTTTTACACTGTTTGGGAGAGTTACTCCAGGTTTGCAGAGGTCTGGCACGTGTGGATGCCATGGTTGGGTGTCTCATCATATGAGACTTTGGCTTGGGAACAGGCTGGAGCACCCTTGGAGGTTCTCTGCCCCCACAGAGGGTCACAGCTCCTTTCTCTCAGCCGCCCGTTCTGCAGGAGATGGTCTCCAGCAGCCAGCCCCTGGAACAGTGTGGGCTGTAAACCATCCCTTCCGTGCGACTGAACGCGTGGCTTCAGCTGGGTCAGTGCCTCCAAAGAGCAAGGTACCGTCAGCATCACTGGGGCTTTTGCTCGTGCTCTTCTGGTGTTGGAAATGAGGTTGTGAGTGCTGGCCTGCTCGGGGACATCTTTGTGAGAGTGGCCAGCACAGGCAGACCACTGGGGTGACCCTTCATCCGTGGCTGTGTTCCTCTGAGCACCGCTGTCAGGCGTGCTTATAACTCGCTGGTGTTACTACTGCTTAATTTTTCATCCTAAATATAGACCAGTTGGTTTCTTTCCTTAGAGCGATGGAGAATTTTATTGTAAGCTGCATTTTCCAAAACCTTCTCAAGAGGGTAATAGCTGTCAGGGAAGCGAGTGCTTGTTCCAGTGGGTAACTTTGCGTTGGTCTTGAGCTTCCCTGCTCTGGTGTGGGTGGGGTCCAACATTGGCCCCTTTATTTTAATTAGAAATGCCCAAAGGCCAACGGCAGCAGGACATAATGGACGAGGCTAGTTTGGTGTCAGTGCTGCATGGTAGAAACCCAGAAAGTGCTGTACTGGTTTTTAGAAACAATGTGCCTCAACCCAAACTGTTGATATAAAGAGGAGGATTTTTGGAAATTGCCACAGCTTGGAAAATAATTGGTTCTTTTTTTTAAAAATCTGACAGTTAATCAAAACTATATGCTTTATGGTTAAGAGTCTAAATGTTTTCTTTACCTTTAAATTCCAAATAAATCAATGCCTCTACAGAATTATTCAATTGCCACAAATTTGTTCCACCTAAAATGAATAGTAACCCTGCAAAAGCAATAGGAAATTGTTAATTCATCACTGCCTGCCTTCCTCCGGTATATATTCCTCCTAATCAAAATGCAACCTGCTACTCAATCCAAGGAAAACATTTCAAAGAGTCCATCATATGCCACAAGCTTCCAAAACTTTTCTAAATCTGATAGCAAGAAAACATCATACATCTTAGTCGCTAATGTATGCTGTGGAAAGATAAATGTAAGGTTCAGTTTCTACCACAGTTGCAGCAACCTGTAACTGATGGCCTTTCCTCAAGATTCATGAGCTGATGGAACAGCAGTGGAGGGACGTTTCAATAAACTCTGTTACAGTCTTGGGTTTCAGTGTTTGAACGAGCAGAAAAAAAAATATCCTGTCTTCCAGGCCTTGATTTTGAACAAATCTGAAGCACAAGCTTGCATCTCATTCAGGTCAATGGCTTTTAGGCATGTGCTGAATAAATGTCTTCCTGACCAGGGCCGGACTCGTGAGCGCCGGTCATTGGAAACACATTGGCGATGTAAAGCAAACAGCTGCTCTCGATCTCGTATCACTGCCTTTACAAGTCGGGATAAAGCTGTGCTTGACAAGCCAACCCTCCGGGGCTCGGACAGTACAGCTTGCAAGAAAATCCCACAGGAGTAATGAAACTTTGGAGGAAAAATGAGGCTGAAGCTTGTGTTTCGCAGCTGTTAAAGCACCTCTGAGCTGCGTGCTAGGTGTGTGCAGGAGGGTGAGAAATGGAGAAGTGGTCCTTTCTTCAGCTCCAAGCCCTCAGCAGCCAGAGCACCTTCTGCCCCGGGTGACTGGGTTAATAGCTGCTGCTGGTGCCATACCCCAAGGAACTGTAATTGGCTTTTCTGAACACGCGTCTGCTCACAGGTGCTTGGCGTGATATTTAAGTTAGAGGTTCATTGGCAGAGAAATGGGCATCCTACTGGGGAGCGCTTGTCATGGCAAAGGCTTCACGTGCGTAAAGTGTAAATGAGGAAATCAAAAAGGCAGTGAAGGTATTTAAATAGTTTCTGAGTAGATGAATGGACAATGCAGGAAAGCACAGGGGGGAAGGTGGTCTCCGTGAGGGTCCAGATTTTCTGAAACGGTTGGTGAAATAAGGCAGGGATAGGGCAAGGATGCGTTAGAAAAATTCAGCGCTGGGCTGCTTTCACAAACCTCTAAGCAAGTAGTTGGTGGGAATATAACTGTTCTGCTGCTATAGGAGACAGAGGCTGTGCCTGGGGGTCTTGAATTGCAGGTGCTGCCTTGCTCTAGCCCATTTTATGCAGCTGAGCAGGAACATAGGCGACACCTCGGTTTCCCCACCTCTGTTCTCAGGATTTGGGGTATCTTTTTTTAATTGTCTCTAGCATGTTTTCTGAAGCCTTTGAAGAGAAAGCAGGATGAAAAAAAGTGAGTACTTTGTAGAGCTGCTAATGAAGACAAAGTGCTGAATTTTAGTTTCCTTTTAATCTTTCGGCAGTCATGTGTTCACTGGCTACACATGTTTTCTTACAGGGCAAAGCATAAGCAGCTTTGCATCCTGCATTGCCAGGAGCACTTCCCTTCAGTTCAAAGGTGGTGCAGGGGAACCGAGATGGAGAGACCCAGCTTTATGTCCATATTCATGCACACCTTGGCTTTGACTGTACTTTAAACGTAGCTTCTTGCACTTAACAACCTGGGGCTCGTGATCCTGTTTTCTCACTTCTGTGTTGCAGCAATGTCGCTTTCCTTGGAGAAAAGCTCTTGTTTGTCGTTAAATACCAGTGTTTGAGAAACAAAGCGGAGGAGGATGGTGCTTTCAAACCAAGGGCAGCGGTGTGTTTAACAGCCTGCCTCCGTGCTTGGGACTGCAGCTAGTCATCCCAGGTACTCCATTTTGCCTACCTAAGCATAAAACTGGTGGATTACAGGCGGCTTCAGAGAAAAAATGTGCAGACCTGACTTTCAAAGCGCTTTGCACTCTTCTCGTGAAAGCCGGCGTGCGGGCAGCAGCCGTGGGAGCGAGAAGCTCCCAGGCAGCGAGTTCAAGAGCTGCACCATGCTCCTGGGGCTTTTGTTAAATGTTTGCTGAGAACCACGTTATTCCTAAATGCAGTGTCAGTGATAAATGTTGGGAAACGGACCCACGGGAGAGCGCTGCTAGGACTTTCTGTACTCCTGTGCCTGGGTGGGGACGGTAGTGGTGTGCGGCTTTGACACCGAGCTCTGGTTACCTAAAGACCAGCCTGACTCAACCAGCTTTAATTTCAGCATGCTCCAAAGTAACTCAGGGACTGTAAGTAATTGAATTTAAAATGACTGGGGTATTTTTTTTAGTGGACAGAAAGTGGAGGTTTTTCCAGCTTTGTGGTTCTCAGGGGGGAATTTGCTTCCTGGAGACAGTTTGTTATCTATGGCTGCTTCTGTGGGAGATAGACTGCTAGCCATGTACAGCTAGGGGAGAAAACCCACTGAAATTCAGCCTTTTGCAGCCCAGACGTACGATGTGGTGGGTGACACCTTGAAACAGGGAGAGCTGGACCTTAAAGCTCTGCTCCGAAATGCTTTATTGGCAGCCCTTACATGAAAGTAAGCACTTGAGTTAATATCTTCGCTAAGAACAATTTTCCTGGTTGTCGTCTCGTCCCCTCTCAGGTGAGCCGTGCCCAGACTATGTCCCTCTCCTTTGGGAGAGAGAAACGGGTTTGCCGTGACAACTTACTAACCAGGAAGGAGCTGCAAAGTAATGGTTAGTTAAGCTTGTATTCCCCTTCATCGCAATCTGCAAGCTTTACCCTGGAGGGGATGAAGGACGATGCTGCCTGCAGGCGGATCTGTCGGGAAGGTGATCCCTGAGTGCCATTGCAGGTTGACTTCGGCACACCTTCATCCAGGCTGGTTACTAGCAAAGCCAAAGGTGTGAATTCCTTGAACCTGTACTTGGCTTTTACTGGAGGCAGAAGCCTAAACTGGGTTGCCAAACATACCCTTTCTTCACCCTAAAGCAGTAGTATGAAGAGCGCACCTGGTTTTCATCCTTGAAAATGAATGTCGCTTCGGGTTCCTGCCAGATAAGGGCATGTTAAAAGGCAAAACTCTGAAATGGCAGTAGACTCCTTATGAGAGCAGAAAAGAGCCATTAAGATACCATGGTGGAAAATGAGTCTGTTGCCAAACTGAGTAAGAGCAGATGTGATGGAGGCCGGGATCCAATGCTGTGGGAAATCAGTCTGCAGAGTGCAAAATGAGAACAGATCCTGAATTAATTGTGGCTGTTTCCCATCTAGAGGCAAACCAAAGAAAAGCAGGTGAACAATTTGGTGCTATGGAGAAAATGACCATAAATACAAAGGACGTGAAAATCAAGTCTTAAAAGACAACAGGGTAGAAGAAAGTGTAAACCTCTAGATCTCAAAAGACTCATGAAGCTCAAAACTGATACTCATGAATTTGTTGGTACATGATAACATCGAGGAAGCTGCTGTTAAGTGCAAAAGAGAAGTGGTGAGGAAACAAGCTGTTCCCAGGGTCATGAGCTGCCCAGCAGCCACCCTTGGCTGGGCAGCAGGAGGACGTTCTCTGCTAAATCTTCTGACGCTCGAGTGGCTTCCTGAGTCTCCTTCTCTGGAGATATTCAAAGCCCACCTGGACGAAGTCCTGTGTAACATGCTTTAGGAGAACCTGCTTTAGCAGGGGGGTTGGACTAGATGATCTCCCGAGGTCCCTTCCAACCCTTGCGATTCTGTGTAATTCCCAAAGAAATACGTGTCTCTGACTTTCTGCAGTTAAAATGAAACCTTGAAAGAGAAGGAACAAAAACAAGCAAATAAAAACAGCCCCCCCCCATTTTATGAAGCAGTTAGACATGTAGTGAAGGCCTGCCAGGTTGGAAGTGAAGGGAAGGAGTTGAAAAGCAGATGATGAAAATGGGGAGGAAAAGCTCCCATCCAGGATCCTTCCTCAGAAAGATGAAGCACAGCAGACTGCTAGATAAAAGGCACATATGCAACCTTGGATCTGACAACAGAGTGGAAATCCCCTGGCTGGAGAAAAGAAGAAAGAGAGGATGAGGTAGCTGTAAGGAGATCCTGGGGTACTGGGCTCAGATAAACCCAGAAGAGCAGAAGCAGCAGCAGCCAAAAAAAGGAACTCCATCGATCAGTGACCGTGAAAACGCATGTGTGAACTTTTCTGAAATTCCCAGGGAGAAGAATGATTTGGGTTGAGAAGCGATGAATGCAGAACTCTAAATACTGGTGTCATCAGCCCTACCCGAACTAGTTTTCTATGAGCACGGACAAGTTGCACAACCTCCATGTGCCTCTGCTTCATCACTTCTGTCAGATGGGGGTAGAGATCTTGTCTCTGTTAAAACATGGATGTGGGCAATAGATCACTTCAACAGTTATAAAATCCTTCTACTAAGGGAGGAGTGCTATTGCTCATTGTTAGGGTCTGTAAATGATCGTGTATAGAGTAAATATTGAGGAATCTGGTAAATATCTGTCACCTGGTTCACTTTTACGCTGCTCTTTGCTATGGCAGGGAGGTTGCACTCCATCTGCTCCCGACAACCTCCTGTGATGGGAACTGATTTCTCCTGGGAAACCTATCCCAGGACTTAAGTTATCTTTACAGTTAAATGTTCTCCTGATCTTGATCTTCCTGCCGCGATTTGAACCCATACATTACGGCTCACCCTATCTGCTGTGGAGCTCAGGTTTTTGTAGATACAAGAGGTGTCTGCGTTTTTATAAGTGGGTATGCACCGATCAAGCGTGTCGGGTGGTTTTCATTGTAAGAAGCAGTCTGACTGCTTACAGCTTTGCCAAAGCTCAGCTATTTAGGCTAAAGCTTTTCCATGCCAGGCATTTCCCTCAAGCTGTTTTCCACCCCCTGCTTTTTTCTTCCTCTTTGCCTTTTTGTTTTAAAATGCGGCCAAAAATCTCAGCTGTTTCTGAGAACAAGGTTAGGGAATGATACCGCTGCGTTATGGCTGAACAGGAGAACTTTGGTTCTATGGGACTATTTTTGGAAACCTTGAATACTCTGATTGGAAATCTGGGAGCAGGGCTGTGACTTGAAGATCAGCCAGCCAGGTGCTAACCACCCCCTGAAAATGACAGCTCTCCTTGGCGGATATAGGTTGGTTGGTCTGGTTCCAACTTGGGAATCTCAGTTGATACTGAGGTGTTTCTTGTGAGAGGTTCAGGAGTTGCTCTCCTTGTCCTGAAAGGACTTTTTGTCCAAAAAAAAGTCTCGCCCTGCACAAAGACAGTTTGTCACTGCACTTGTAGTAAGGCAAGGTGTGGGAGATCACTAGACTTGTGCGCCTTTTCTCCTCTCTTCTGTTCTCCCACACCGCAAATTGTTGAGTCCGCAGGTCAAATGCAAGCAAATTTGAGAGTGGGAGGGAAAGTGGGTTTCAGAAATTCCTTCGAAAGCCTTTAAATTAGGTGGTATGGGTGAAAGGGGAGAACGGCAGTGCAAATCCTGGGGAAAGCAGCCTACCTTTGTTTTAATGCTCCCCAGAGCAGCTTGCGTTTGTGTAGAACGTTGTCATTTGTTGATTCCCCTGCGACGGGATTCAACTTTGTATTTGAGCTGTATTTCTCTTCCTTCAGCTTTCAAGGGTGGGGTTTTTTTTCCCCCCCCAAACAGTTAAGACCGTTCAAAATCTAGGATCTCTGATGAAACTAGATCTGCCTTGGTTGCACATTAATCATGGCTGGATTACGGGGTTGGAGTAGCCACTGGAATTTCTTTCTGGTGAAACTGGAACTGACCTTTGTTTCTCCTTGTTCTGTGGGTTAGTCTCGAGCTTAACTGGACATCTACAAATGCGGCAGCTGCTAACGGAGACCGCAAAGGTGACTGAGAGGTGAAAAGCAACCTCTGCTGCTCTTGTGCATTGCTTCTCTTGCTGTGGCTGTAGCATTGGCTCGTAGATGTTTTGCTGGTCTCTTCCCTGTTGGTAAGCACAGGCCTGGGCAGGGGGAGGAAAGCACAAAATCACAGCAAATTACAACGCTAAAGACTTGAGGGGGGAAAATCCACATCTAATGGGAAAATCCTATGGTAGGGCGTGCTGAGGAATCTGTCTTGGGACATAAAGAAGGCAAAGGGGCAGCTGTAAATACACCCTTCAACCTGGAACGTGCAATCAAATCTGCATGGGGAAATTCTTGTGCCCTTACAAAGTCAAGGGAAAGTCTATGAGCCTTCATTCTGACCCAGGGTGCGCCTGTTTGGATCAAGGTGGAGGACTGGGGCCATCCTAATTCCTAGTCAGTAAAAGCGAATAACTCTAGCAACAGAGGCAAAGCATGAAAACAAAGTTACTGTCAACACCCTGCCTCTTTGAAATCCCTTCCAAATTCTCAAAGGATAAGATCAATGTGAACAAAAACAATAACAGCTCTGTATTAAAAGAAGGTGAAAAGGCAGCTCCCTCCAGTACACACCCAAGAAATAGGTTTTTCTTTGCTTTCTTGGAGCTGACATGAGGCAGGCAGAATTTGGTAGCGTCCCAAAGCAGCAGCCAGGTTGTGTTTTTTGGTTTTTGTTTTTGTTTGTTTTTTTTTTTTAAACTTTGCAAGCTCCATAATGAAAGCAGCGGTCGGCACCCCCTGTGCCAGAGCGCTCCAAACCTGCCTGTGATGGAATGTGCTGATAGAGAGGAATATTCCCTTGCGGACTTGGTTTGAGAGACAAATTTAAATATTGCTAATTTCCAGTATCGGCCTCAGCAAGAAACTTCACCTCTCAGCGATCCACCTGTAAATGGCGGCAGCTCTTCCTAGCCTTGAATGTATAATCAGACATCGCGCTTCGTGACTTTGTATCCCAACAAGATTTTTAGAATAATCTGATGGCTCGATAGTCAATGTTTTGCTGCCTTTTATGAGGCAAATTCGAAGCTGGCTGTGCGTTGTAAAGGTGGATAAAATGTGAGGGACCAACAGGACTGAACGGCAGTAGAAAAACTTAATTTCACAGTATTTTCAGGAAAACCTAGAAACAGAACAGCAGATTTTAACAAAATTCTCATTAAGATTAACACAAGTTGTGCTGATAAATCCTCTGGAGTTGTCTGACTCTTTTAAACAAATATAGAATTTTGAAGGAGAGCAGGGGTTTTTGTGCATCAACAACTTTGTTTCTCACCAGCAAAACATTCTCAGCTAAGATGCGCCTGTGGCAAATCTCCCCTACTGTGAAGTTTATTGATATGTTTATTTCAGTTGGGCAAAGTCTTAAAATCCTTTATTACAGCTGGGAGCTCAGTTCTGCTTTGGCCATAGAGAAGGTAGAAAAGCTTCAGAAATGCAATCGCTTTCCACTACTGGATCTATGAGAGGAAAGAATTATAGCTGAAAGCTTACAAGAATAATCTCCTTTGACTCTGAAGAGTCACTTGGACATTATCCGTGCCAAGGCTGAATCACCTCTAACAGTTGTACCGAGTATAATCAAAAGTACAACAGACAATAACACAGCTTGCTCAGTGATAAACATTCACATGTGAAAAAAGAACAGGGCTTTGAGTCACTCTGTTTAGCTTTCTCCCCCATCATCTCAAATTCAACCCGCGAACAGCTTATCCCTACAAGTGCTTTGAATTTGGACATACCCTGCCCTGGTCATGCAGGAACAAGAAGGGACGGCTCCTCTCTCACATCAGCCACTGACTTAGTTTGTGTCAACCAATTTCTTCCAGTGCTGTGTATGCTAACAGGGGGATGGGGGGGAACCCAACCAAAACCCCCTGGAAACAGAAGAGGAGCAAATATAATTAATCTAGAGAGACAATACTGCATTTAGCTTATCAGGTAGAGATTTGGCTGGTGTTGGCTACTAGAGCACGTGCGCGTTTTGACTGTTTCTTAGGCTCTCTGCTTGTGACCACTTAGTGTCACCCGGATTCCTTGCTGTGGAAGAAAACCTCAGATATCCTGGGTGGGCAACTTTGTGTCTACTCTGAGCTGCCAGAGTCCTACAGCTGGGTTGTGCTGGGCCCGAGGAACCGAAACCATCTGCATCGTCCATTCTCATGTAGCTTCATGGAAACCCTTGAGATCTGCAAATCTGCAGGGACTTCTAGAACAGCTACAAGATTGCAGCTCTTGTCTGGCCCTTTTATGTCTTCTTGTGCTTAATGTTTTGTAAAACATGTAAAAGGCTCTCTACCAGAGCATGCCATCCCCCAAAACCATGCACGTACTTTTGAAGGAGATTGTAATGGATTAAGAAATGTAATGTAACCAGACAGCGTGGCTGACAGCAGCGCAGCAGATAATACACAGGAAAAGCTATGCCTGAACAACATACAGCTGAGTGCCATTAGTATTGTCTGTATGCCGATAACAGCATCTTCAGAATTAATTTCGCAAAGGCAGTTTTTAAACACTTCCTTTTATGTATGTGGGCTTGGGTGAGTCACGCCTTGTGCTCAGTTAAACTTTCTCCTCGTTGCTTAATGTTGGGGCATAATGACAGTGCCGGGCTCTTTACGTAGAGCTCCTGAGACCTTCAGCTGGAGATCTCAAGTTATTTGATAGGTGGGGGAATCGAGGCATGAGAGGTGAGGTGCTATGCCCAAAGTCACCAAGCAGGCCACAGGCAAGGCTGGAAGAGGCACCCAGTCCCTGCCCTCTGCTTGCCAGACAATGGAGACTCTGAGTTCAGATAGTATTTCTTTTCCCAGTCTGTGCTGCCATTGGTAAAATGAAAAAAGGGGTTTTAACATAAAAGCTGCACAGTTCCATTGCTAAAACACGTATAGGTAGCACAGAATCACATAAACATCTATCTCCTTTGCTCATCATCACTGTCCCCAGTAACCAGTAGCCTTCTGGGATAATCTGGTTTAGTTCTCTACTTGTGTAGCTCAGCCTCTGTTGCTGCATCGGAGGAATAATTGGTTCTGATGTTCTCGAGTTTCATTTCATGTTGGTTTCTAGAAAAACATCTGTATTCCCCTGGTTAATTGAAAGAATTTAAACAGATTTTCAATTCATTATGAAGTTGTGTTTTCCTAAGACGGTGCCAAGCTCAATAATCAGAGGCTGCCTTTGCCACGTCAGACTCCTGTACCTGGTATCGTGCTGTACTTCGAGTTGCACGTCCCTGACCTTTTTACCGCTAGTCGCTGGCATGCAAGTGTCAGAAGAGCGAGTTCAGGTGGATGTCCCAGGCTGTACAGCCCATGCTTTTGTGGGAGATGCCACACATGTACATTACCAAAACCAAGGCTATTTCTGTTCCACTGTTGAACTGCCAGTACTCAAAACCAGAAACAGCTCAGGGTGTCCAAATCACCCAGCTGGGAAAAGATGGTTGTTTTTACTGGCTTCTCATTGAGGCCTGCCCACGAAGACTTCGGTCTCTTGTTGCACGGTGGTCGTAACCCAGGTTGAAGCAGAGGTGTGAACGTAGCTCCTCCTGCACTAGGATCCTTACGACTAGGGTAAGCTTGCTGGCGAGGCCAGGAACTTGGGCTTCAACAGCTTCAGCGTGGGAAAGGTCTCCCATGCCCTGTCCGAGTACTCCAAATGCTTGGGAGCCACAAAGGCAGGCGGGAGCCACATTCTGGTAAGGGAGAGTCCCATCCAGTTATTTCAAGCAGCACCTTGCAGGCGTCTTCTTTGAGGAAAAGGGTTCCAACTTTGGAGTCAACAGATGCATCTCTCTTGTAACCTGGTTTAGAGAGATCAGGTGCTGCTTCCTCCCTCATACCTGCCGTGCTTAGCATTTTTTAAGTGGTAGGCAGCTTCCCACTCAGAATATAAAATGAGATCATTTTGTTTAGCTGTTGTGGTACGGCTCTTATCTCCCTTTGTGTGCTGTGTGAGATGTTTAGGTACCAATGTTGGACTTGGCCAAGTCCTGAAAGCTGTATGCCGTCGTATTTGGACCCCACTCCATCCATCTCTGCATGAAGTGTTTCCACAGAGGTGGACCGACTCCGATCACTCACGGCCCTCTGCATTGGCCATATCCCTCATCAGTGGTGTTTAGGGAGTCCTGAGATAAGAGATCTTTATGCTGATGTATGCAGGCTAGACACGAAAGGCTGCTCTGGAGGTGAGTTAGAGTGTTTCAGGACTGTTTCTGCATGTGACTGTGTGGGTCCATGAACCGATCAGCAATGCCCCACGTTGCTGGTGGGATGACTTCACTGAGGATATTCTGGCTGGGAGCATCGGTTATAGTAGCAGGGAAATAAAAATTAGTCTGGGGGAAAGAAGTCAATTCATCTGCTCAGTTTTTCCCCCTCTCCCCGAATTTTGTTGAACCTATAAGTGTGAGCCTTGCGTAAGTGGATTGCATGTCATGCCTAATGTGCATAATTATATCTTGCAAACAGTTTATCAATGGATCTATGATTACAGAGTAGCTTGTATATACATAACACTGGTGTTTGATTGTGCTGCAGCTGCCACAGATCAATGGATACACAGGAGTCTTGCTCATTAGTGTCTCACACGCACGGAGTCTAGAGAAGAATGCAACGTTGGTGCCATGCAGTCGTTCATCAAATACTGCTACCTAGGGATAAAGTCGGGGTAGAGAAGGGTTATAGAAAGTGCGGTATATACCGGACTTGTCACTGGAAGACAGCTCCCTTTCTCAAAAGCATCCCATCTGTCTTGATTATCCACGCACTGTAAACACATTTGATCTTATTTTGGAAAGGGGTCTGTTCTGAGAAATTGCTCCCAAAGCAGCATGCCTCCACGCTCGACCATTTCTATTTTCTGCAGGTGACTCACCCAGAAGCCCGATGGACAGCCCAAATTGTCGTGAACCAACAGACCGAGGGTTTGCAGACCATGGCAAGCCTACTAACATTTGAGCAGCCTGAACCACACTAGAAGGGGTTTGCGGAGATATTGCCGAGGCACCTTTTAGGAAGAAGTCGCGTTTGGTTACGCACAAGGAAATGGGTTCTAGCTGGGTTTGGTGATACAGTGCTAGAAACTAAAAGCACAAAAAAAAAGGAAAAGTTAGGCGAGCTGCAGAATTCCCTTGAGTTTGCATCCCATCTCCAACACTGTAACCTCAGCGTTCCCTCTCGTGTCCCCCAGCTACCACCTGCGAAGCTGCTTCTGATCTATGTTGACTGCCTGGCCAGCAGCCAGTGAGTCTGGCCAACCAGGGTGAATAACTCTGGAAATTCTGCTCTAGCCTTTCTTGCGGCGAAGACGTTGATTTGCATGCCTCTCCTCTGCCTCGATAGGAACAACAGAAGCAGGAACTTCTCTGTCTTTAAGACCTGAATTGCCTTATTGAGTGTTGGGGGCTGCGTAGGGTGGAGAGAGGAAGAGCTGGTCCGATTTTATAAGCTTCCCTTGATGAACAAACAGGCTTAAAATAATTGTTTTCTCTCAGTTGTATCTGGTATTACGTAAAGGAATTAGATCCCTTTGCTAAGAAGGTATTTTTCAGAGCAGACGTTCTTTTTTTATTTTATTTTTTTGGTGTCAGCTTAGTGTAGAGAAACTGGATAAATCCAGAACAGTACGATACCGTGCCCCTGTTTTCCATCTCACCCCCTCCGCATCAGACCAACGGAGGTGACAAACAGAGGCAGCGTCTGGTCTGTCACAGACTTTCCGATAATACTGGTTCACTTTATTTAAAACAAAAACTTTGCAGCGGAGAGACGAAAACTCCAGGATGACAAACGTCGAACAGAGAGCTGCCTGGAGGAAAGCAGTCAAGTTTGATGTTGCTTCCAAAGTCTTGAAAAATATATGCCAAGGTCAAAACCCCAAACTTGCTAGGTGATTGTGTCTCCCGTTTCTTATTTTAGGGCTTTACAACCACTAATCTTGCTTTTGACCTTGGTAATTAATTTTTTTTTTTTTTTTGGCAAATTGTTGTTTGGAGGAAGGCACAGGCAGTTGGGGGGGGTGAGAGGTGGGAATGGGGCAATGTACTAGCAAGTACTGAAAGATTATTGGAGGTTAAGAGAGCAGATTTCTACCTTATGAAGTTGGCAGTTCTCCTGCAGGCCTACGCTCTTGGTATTGATCTTGCTGTAAGATGAATAGTGATATGGATTTTTTTTTAAAAAAAAAAAGTCTTATTTGAGGACCTTTAAATGTGCCTGACATTCAGAAGAATTTTGCTAAAGGGTTGGTATTAATCTAAATGAATCAAGGTAACATATAACATTTTTATATTTTCAATCTCAGTGTATTTTGTCTTAAGATTCAGTTATTATTGAAGAAAGCTTTTTTAAAAACAGTTCTTTTAGTGCTTTTCATTCTGAATTTACATGTGTATCTGCATTACAGTAACATACCAAAAATGGGAAGAGACAGCGAAAACAGTTACTGCCTAAATCTGCAGCTCACAAATGTATTAAAACTTATCTTAGAATATTTTCTACGTTAAAAAAAATGGAGAAATTTTTTTTGTAATGGAATCTGTATACAATTAGTTAAAAGATACAGATACTTCCCTCATATTTTTTTTTTAATTTGGTAGTACTTGATCCAAATCATGCCTCCTGGCTAACCTTAGCATTGCCCTTTCCCAATTTGCATGAGTACACGTAAAGACTGTAATACTGAGAGATTAGAAAACCTCATTTCTTTATCGGAAGATCTAATATGCTCTAATATTTTTATGTTGGCAATAGGTATCGCAATATCCAACTGGGTTTTGGCATGTGCAGCTATCCTTACAATGCTCCAGAGCTGCTAAAAAGCTGGGGGAGTGGTTATAGGAGAAAAAAAAAATAAGGTATGTATGGAAAAAAATGGATTTGGGGACAGGTGATGTATGTCCTGCTGTGCTCCTTGATTGAATTGGCTCCTGTAAAACGCCTGTTCGTGAAGATGAAGAATCTAGAGTTGAGGGTGCCGCCTCGGCGCTGTGGTTTCACCACGGGAGTAAGCGAAGTTTTTAAGTGCTGGGGAACCCAAGTGCCGGGTTTATTTTTTTGCTCTAGGCCGACACCGAGCAGCCCCGCCGCGGGTTTTGGAGCGGTGGGTGCTCCTGCTCGCCTCAGGGCCAGGCCCCTCGCCCGCGGCTCGGCCGCTGCTGCCGGCAGCGCCGGCTCTCCGCTCCTCCTCAGCCCCGGGGCAGCTGAGGGGGCGGCGGCGGGGCCGTCCTCGCTCCCCGCTGCGAGGGGCTGAGCCCCCACCGCCGCCGGGGCTGGGGGGGGGGCGGCCGCCGCAGGGCTGAGGCTGCGCCCCTCGAAGCAGGAAGCCGGAAACGATCGAGACGAGCGGCGATAACCGGGGGGAAGCGAGGGGCAGCGGCGAGGGGGCGCGGGCTCCCCTCAGCCCCGCCGGGCGAGTCACGGCCCGCCTGCGGCGAGGGGCACTGACTCACCCCCCTCAGCCCCCCCGCGCCCTCCTCACGCCGCTTCCCGCCTCGGCGGGAGGCGGGCGAGCCCCCCGCGGCGCATGCGCGGCGGCGGCGGAGTTGTGAATGGTGCGGCTGTTCGGCCGGAGTTTACGAGCCGGGGAGGAAGTCGGAGGAGAGGGAGGGGGAGAGGGGGGGCGGCGCGCGGCGGCGGCGCGAGCTCCGGCGGCGGCGGCAGCAGCAGCAGCTCTGCGCGCGCGGCGGGGGGAGGAGGGAGAGGGGGGGGAGGGAGGAGGGCGGGGGGGCGCCGGCGGCGGGGGCTAACAAAGGGCGAGGCGAGCGCTGGGGCTGGGACAGCGCGGGGCGGGCAGCCGGCGGCGGCCCCACCACCATGCCGCGGGTTGTCCCCGACCAGCGGAGCAAGTTCGAGAACGAGGAGTTCTTCAGGAAGCTGAGCCGCGAGTGCGAGGTGAGGCGGCGGCGGTGCCCCCCTTCCTCCCCTCACACCGCCACCACACACATCTCCCCCCCCCCCCCCCCCCCCCCCCCCCCCC